>JBCJKH010049568.1:95279-106659 GCA_039877255.1 Loriculus beryllinus
TGCACACAATACTCCAGGTGAGGTCTCACGAGAGCAGAGTAGAGGGGCAGGATCACCTCCTTCGCCCTGCTGGTCACGCTCCTTTTGATGCAGCCCAGGATAAGGTTGGCTTTCTGGGCTGCAAGCGCGCACTGTTGGCTCATGTTGATTTTCTCATCGACCATACAAACACCATTACAGTTAATGCTTGTACCACCAAGGACTCATGCATATCTGGACACAAATGCTCACAGTTCACACCCCTGGGGAGAGCCTAGCCTCCAAAGGAAAAGACCCGCAGCAATTCTGTGAGTTTGGGAGATTTCCTTCCACCTTCCAGCCAGTTTAAAATAAAAAAATAAAATAAAAAAAAAAGAAGACTAAAATAAGAAATTTGAAATAAGGAAGCACATAAAAGGGCAAAGAGGGGAGCCCTGGGGCATGCAGGAGACAGGCCTGAACATGGTCAGATGAAATAACACAAACAAGCAGATGGGTGTAAACAAACTGGCCACCCTCTTGCAGAGCACTTGTGCCCATAATTGTGCCTCAGCACCTTCCCTTTTTAATGCACTGATGTTTCCAACCATATTTTGGATAAAGAAGGAAAGGCAGAGGTTTTACCTTCCTAACTCTATTGGAATGGTAGTGCCATAAGTATGTGCTAGCCCTCCAGCCATTTTGCAGCCTGGGCAGTGCTCACAGCTCTGAAATATGCAATCTGCTTACATGAGCCCTCGTAGTCTGCACTGCAACAACAACAGCAGGCTCATTAAAATCTATTAAATACTCCTTAACAAAGTCACTTTAGATGCCAAATACAGACTAAGTTGGATGAGTTGATGCTTAAACACATAGGGAGCATCCTTGCTCCCTTTTACCATTCCTCAGCCACTTTCAGGTGACAAAAGCCAAAGGTGGGGGTGTCTCCTAAGGCAGCTCCAGGCAGCTGTGTAAGAGCACAGCTGCCTACGTGTTCAGAGAAAGATAGTTAAGCTACCAAACAAGCTCTTTGTTTGTTTGTTTCCTGACTTGTTCATCCCCATCTATTCATAACTGCTCACAGAATCTGTGGAATGTGTTGTGTGGTTTGCATCTTCAAAACAAATGAAACAACAGTATGTCTAAACCAAACAAACCCCAACCCAAAATACAGCCAGCAGGCCAGGGCTCATGAGCAACCTTCGAGGATGAAGTTTGTGTATACACTCTGGAGGGCCCAAAAATGTGGATGGGGGAACATATTTAAATTTCAGGGAATTAAGGAATTCCCAGGGAGATTTCTTACAAAGGAGAGAAAAAAAGAGAAGTATTTAAGCAATGATTATGCTGCAATTTTTCTTCCAGATGTGCCGTGCCATGGGGATGTCATACCAGCAAATCACATTTTCTGGCACGGCAACATGCTGCTCTGGCTGCGGTGGTATCGGATGCCCATCCATAGCAGTCCAGGCACTGCTATCTCCACTGCTCGGCTCTCTCCAGCCAGCCTGGCTGCGAGGGCTTTGCCAGTGCATTCAACGAAAAAAGGCAATTAAGAAAGCTCAAAGCTTTCAGCAAGGAGTGGCTGCTTAAGACTAAAGTCCTTTTTTCCAATTTTTTGGTTAGACGTTGTCAAATACTGCCTTCAAACGCTTAAAACCTTTGCATAGTCAGCATAGAAAACCATGCTGACTTATCCTGAAAAGGAGTCAAAAAAAACCCCACAGCCCTTCAATTAGTTCAGTGCACCTCCTGACAGGAGGGCCACGGGAACAAGTGTTTCATTGCACACTCCCACCTCACATTCCTCATGGCTTTGAGCCAGGACCACTGCAACAGCTCATGGCTGCTAGCGTTTAAATAGCTGGGATGACCTTCCCATACCCTTGCCCCAGACCAGGGACTCCAAATATCTCCTTCACCTCTCGGGGCTCACTGGTGTGTTCAGGCTTTTAACCTCACTGGAACCCTCAGATCTGTCAGAGCAAGCTGAAAAAGGATTGTTTTAAGAATGACAGCAAGAAAACAGGAAAGCCAGGAAAACAACCTGGCAAGAGGAAGAGCACCCAGCTGAGGTGTGGAAGTGGGGAGCAGGCAGGACTCCAGTGCTGCCCATGTTTTTGGCTCACCTCCCCAGAGGTGTTTGGGGAAGAGATAAGAATTCCAAGGGAGAAACAGTTGCATCCACTTGGATGCAATCTGCCCGGGTGATGCAGGGCCAGGGCTCAGCCTGTGCTGCCTAGAGATCTCTCCTGCTACAACTATCCCCACCAATCCCTTGTCCACCAGCTCGTGTCCTGCCCTTCCCAACGTTTCCTGCTTGCTGGCTGTCTGTGGGGCCAGGCAGGGGTCAGGATGTCGGAAATCCTGCCACCTCCTGCCAGATGGCCCTGCCAGCTCAGGGTGACACCTCCTGGGTGGGAGCCAAAGCCCCACTGCAGCCCTGTACTGCTTTTTTGCTGGCCTCCTCCAGCAGCTGCAGCTGTGCCAAGAGGTCCAGCCAGCATGGGATGGATGGGTGTACCCAAAGGGGCAAGCAGAGGATGAGCAGGATGATCATGTGGCCCACAGATGTAGGGTGCAACTGGGGCCACTGTTGCATCTTTGCTTTTGCTGGCCGCCCTGCAAGAAGGGAACCAGCATTTGTGAGACATGGAAGCTCCTGCCAGTATTTCTGTAAGGTCAGTCAGAACTGAAGAAAATGGCCAAGCAGCTTTCCCTGAGTCCTGCACTGGGGCAGACAAGGAACACGGATGAGGTTTTGTAGAAGAATGTCCAGGGCACATTCTCTTGCAAATTCCCTTTGCAATTCCCTTGCAACAATGCCAAGAAGACCCCAGTTCCTGACCAATACCAAAACCCTAGCAGCTGCCCCACACCACCCTCTAAGCCCCTGTAAAAGCAGAAGGTACATTGGTTTCTGACGGAGTTGTGCAACCTCCATCTGACCACCAATCCCAGTCCCAAGGAGCCCATAGGGCCGGACCTGCCTCCTCCCGCAGCCCAGGTCCCTCCTCTGCCCCTGAGTGCTGCCATGGGGACGGATGGAAAAGTCATTCGGCATCCCTCCGAGCTGCTTCCTTGCTTGCATGGCTGACCGCCTCCAGCACGGCAGGCTCCCAACCTGCCGGAGGAGAAACTGGACCAAAACAAGCATTGCGGGGGCAGGGGAAAAGAAGCCAACTTTTTTTTACTTTTTTTGGGTTTTTTTTTTTGTAAGGGATATTGAAGACTGGAGCAGAGAGCCAGCAGAGTGAAAAATGGCCACGTGGGGACTGTGAAAATAGGAGCTGAAGAGAGGAAGATGGGAAAGGTCTAATAAAGACAGTAACAGTATATAAAATACACAAGCGCCCACCTCCGCCAAGAAGGCTGTGGGAGAGGGATTTGGTGGTAATCCCCGGTCGTTTGAGACTATCCAGGCCAACAGTGTCTGGATCTGCGTATAGGTCTGGATCAGACCAGGAAAGGTTAGGTTTTCACTCTGTCAACCTGAAACAGGAGGCTTTTCCCTTGCAGCACTTTGTTATTATGTAGCAGAAATCAAAGGAAGGCAGTTAGCTGAGAGAGGATCCTCCAACCCCAGGTAGCTCTCAGTCACATCCAGATTCCATGTGGAGAAGAAATATTTCCCTCACCTGAGCAAAAGTCACAGGGGGAGGCTCCCTTCTAGAAGTCAGACCCATGGTCTCACCAGCATCTGCTCACACCCAGAAAAACTCCCCAAGTCTCATCCCAGCTCACAGTGACCTTTGATCAAAACCTGCGCTGAGCTCTGTCTCCACATCTGACCAAACTGTGGTGCATGGCCTGGGGTGATGAAGAGCTGGGTACAGTCATTGGTGCTGTTGAGGCCTTGAGGCCGTGTCTCAACCTGTGTGAAGCTGTTGCAGATCAGTCTGGCAGACAGTGGGGACAGAAGGAATCACACAGGTTAACTATCAGACGAAAGGAACTGCATCATTAATTACCCAGGAAGGTTATGCTAACCTTAGGGGTTATGTCCTCTCTGCTGAGAGACCAGTGGAGAAGCTCGTTGCGACCTCTGAGCTCAAAAAACACAATGCTGAGGAGTGACATCTTGATCACAGGTAGTCACACCCAGCCCCAGCCCAAGTGATCTGAAGCAGCAACTTCCCAGCTGAAGGAAACTTAGATTTCCTTATCATCTGCTATAAATACAGCTGCACTGCTTTCCTGACCATGTTATTCGTACAGTCCTTATCACACGCACTCAGATAGCCAAAATACAGTCACACACTTCACAGTCTTCTTGCTCCTCTATTCTGACCTTTTCCAAACCATTTATATTCACGGCCCCACGTCTCCTGAAGCTCTTCTACGGCAATGGGTGACACTGCCCAGGACCTCCACATCCGAACAGAACAGGTCAGTAAATGAACTTGTCTTCCTTTTCCCCTACTTTGCCATGCAGGGACCAGCTCACAGTTAGGGAAGAACTCAAATATCACTTCTGATAAACATTTATTTTTGGTGAGGAACATGTGTTTAGAAGCAATGGGCATGTGCCAAATCTTGCAACATCTTGATTCTTCTCAGTGCTTCCGAATACCTTGGTCTTCTGCTAGAGTCACATTGCCTGGTCCCTAGGGCCTTTTAAGAACAAGGGGAAAATACACTGAAGAAAAGGATTCCTAAGGTCTTGGGCTGGAAGAGAGGCCACACTGAAACAACAGAAGTGCTTTCAGGTAGCCTACATTGCATCAGCCTGGAGACCAAAAGGAAACACCATGTAGCAAAGGGTCTGAGATGAGACAATGGCTGACTGAGGGTGCCTTCATTTCTGCATTGCCCAAAGCCAATCAAGACTTCACCTGCCACAGCATCACCTTTGGAACATAGCTTCATCTCCCTTGACAGATTAGCTGGCAGGGTGGGGGAAAGTTTTACAAGTAGTTTCTGTATACATAGCATATTTGATGAAGACAAGCAAGTATGACAGGTAAAAAGGAAGCCTGAACATGAGATGTTTTGTTTTTGAATCAAAGCTGTCTTTCAGAAATACTATGAGCTTAATGGAATGTGCATTATAACCTAAGTGTTATGAGAAATACAGTGCTGAGGCTTCACAAGGGATGTGAGTATCTGTAACCAAGTAATAAGTTGTTTATCCTAAAATACTTGGGTGATTCACCCATCGCACACATGGCGCAGGGGGTCATATTCAGACAGCATCAAAAATCAGTGAATCTTTTTTGCCTGCTCTGCATTCAAGGTCTAAGTTTCATTCTCCAAGCTGGCTCAGGAACACCAGGAAGATATTCATTCCTGTGGTTTTATGGCATTTATATGTCAAGTCTGGGCAGAACTTGAAAATGGAGTAGTACTAAGATTTGTATTCCCATTGAAGGAAAAAGGTTGAAATTTAAAAACAGTTGAACTCAGTTTTGATCTGATCATTAGAAAAAAGATATTAGAAAGACATTTTGTTTGTACTGTCTTTTAAATTTAAACCAAAATAGTTCCTGGGGTTTTTTCTTTCTGGTACTAAAATGAAAGTCCAACAGTCTTGATATGGACTAGTCAAATCAGGCACTTCCCGATGATCTACAGGTCTGGATCCTGGATTTTAATTCCTTTCCATCACAAACCAGCACAACTTTATCTCTTCCTTTTAAGAGCTATTACCTTACAAATCCATTTTAGTCTGACAAGAGACTGTACCTCCTATGCCTGTACACAGGTCTAAATGCACTGATTTCCAGACAACATTACCTACGTCAAAGACAGCCCCCTTCATCATTTCATCCATCATTATCCCACTGTTAATCATACTTAAACACGCTTTGATATGTGTACCCCCAGACACTGTCAAACACCTCATATAGGGGCACCAAAGAGAACCAAAGGAGAAACCACAGAAAATGGAAATGACACTTTCAGATGCTCATCCAGACACAACTTTCCCTGCTTCTTTCTTTTGAAGATGAGCTTCAGCTACTCAGTTTGGACATACACATTCAAACACTCCCAAAGCTTTGACTTTGGATGTGAGTGGTAGTTGGTACTTCTCTGGTTTTGCTACACAGTCAAATGCATCAAAAGACAAAGAAGAAGGCTGAATGATTCATGGTAATGGAATGAAATGCCATTCACAAATGTTTTGTCACTTATTGTATTGAAACCACTTCTGAAGATGTCTCAAAAAGCCTTTTGATATTAGCATGATTAAAAACATAATGCAATTAAGCAATCCCATAATATTACTGTATGTTATGTGAGCGGAACCTTGAGTGACCACTTCATTCAACCCCCTGATAAATGGCTGCTTCTAGCAGAAGGCTGTCATTCTGCAAGATGCCTCAGATAGTTGTACAACACCAAGGAATTCAAATCTTCTCATCCCAGAGGCATTTTGGCTCACCAAAATTTAGCTGTTCAGCTTCAGTGTTGGGTCTAGCCTATGTGTTTCAAACCTTCTCAAGTCAACCAAGAAAGATGCACCTCCCAAGAGCCATTCTGCCCACTTTAAAATTGATGTCTGAAAGTAATGGGAACATTTGCCTTCTACATGTGTATTTCTGTCATTATTGACTACCTAAACATCTGCATGGATGTCTTATTTTTCCTGCTGTGTCTGTCATACAAGAAAACAGCATTTATGTATGTACCTAACTTGTTACACACATCTCCATATTGATTTCCTATACCTCAAGCACACTATTATGCAAGCATACATAATTTTATGTTTGTATACCCCACAGCATTATAAAAGCTTTCAACAAGATGTAGATAAAAAAAGCCCTTCCAAAGTGCAAGCCGTCCCAGATCCCTACCTGCCGGGCAGTTGCATCGCTGGTGTGTATCTCGAACTTCTCGATACCTTGGCAAATGGAACTTTAATTTCTGTCAAGGGAGAAAAAGGAGCAAAAGGGTTCATCAATACCATTGAAACCAAAGCCTCAAATTCTTAGAAAAGTGGGACTGGGGGATGCTGCCTGAGCAGAGATGGGAGAGACAGAGCAGAACAGTTTGGGAACATAGAAAGGCATTAAAGTTCATAGCCTTGAACAAGAAATGTGAGGTTTGATTGAAAGCAGGCTGGAGGAGTTTCGTAATGGTCTCCAAATGCGGTCCTCCTGACAGGCATTACAAAATCAAGAGCCAGCAGCAGGAATAAAGAGGTGACTGTGTCCTCATGAGAAAGCCACACTTCTCAGAAGACCCACGCAACAAATGAGAAATGGAACTCTGAGGCAGGTAATCTTCCCCCCTGCAGCAGACTCCTCATGCTCATGGAGACACCTGGACAGACGAAAGGGTCCCACTGAAAAACTGTGGCTGAAGGTGGCCTGAAAACAGCAGCGACGTTTCCTGAAACCTTTAGAGCTGTAAAGCTTTTTTTTGCTCCAAGTGCAGAACAAGAAAAAAATCTATCAAGAATTTCCATGTGGTGGAATGATGTCAAAATATTAATTTTCAGTGTGTTTGGATTTCTAGTGGTGCTGGTTTGTCAGTCGTCTGCTTTCTGGCCCTATCTGAGTATTTCTTTAAGGGGAGGTAAGAGTCTCTCTGAATCCATCCCATCTGCTCTCACTGGAAATGTCATTAAAATTGACCTTTGTCCTTAGCAAAATGCATTTTAGGGACAGCATCCACACCAACAGTCATAGACTTTATTAAAATAATTGCAATTAAGTGAAGAAAATGCAAATCAATCCAAATAAGTTATTCATTAATGCTTGTGAACTGCACTTGGTTAATGATTTTAGATGATTTGAGAAGACTGAGCTGCCGGGGTGCCTGTGCTAAAGAGTCACTCGCTCTTCCCTTCTAACTCTCAAGTCCAACTGTTTATCCCAGTTGCACCCTTTTACTGTCTGACCTACCTCACAACCAGGGCCAACACTGTCAATGAGACAGGCTTATGTTGGGCTCAACAGAAGCCCCTGCTCAGGATCATATAGAAACGACTTGATTTTCACAAGTGAGCACCTTCCAGCAAGAAGGCATCCATTTTGGGGAAATTTATTTTAGTAAAGAAAAATAGAAAATAACACATTTTTGTCTGGGATGAGAGAAGGCAGAACTAGCTGGAACAGTTCCATTTTTTCACTTTGAAAGGACTGGCTTCCTTATTGCAAGTCAAAATCAGTAAGGGTTGTTATGACTGACTAGAAATTGAATATTTTCAAAGGTTTGTTTTTTATTTTGCATGGTAGACTGAAATGTTTTGATAGTGAGTTGATTTGATATCAAGGCAAAGAGAAGGTTTCAGGCAAGGAAAATTGCCAGTTCCCATACAGCATTTTATCTCTGTTTACCTTCACAGTTTAAAAGCACAGATATGTGAATCTCTGCATTTGGGCACGTTCCCATGTAGCTGCTACCCCCAGATGGCATGGCTGTGGTCCGCAGCACTGCCCAGCTTCAAATAGTCTGTGCTAATGGTCAAACATGGGCACAAATAGGACAGCAGAGCCTTTATTTGGGCACTTTCACTGGTATGTAGATATATGAGTTCCCATTTCCATCTACACATGTGCCAACCAAAATGTCTGAACACAAGCCTGTCATGTTTGGGTGGGGTTCCCATGATTGGGAATCAGGCTTAGCACAGGGGAGGGGAGGTTAGGTTCATTTCCTAACCAGTGAAGGTCCAAACACCCTTGGCTGCAGCAGGGCCCTTTAGGATAGAAACCTGCAAGGAAACATGCAACTGATCCCTGCCCCGTCAAGTGCAGAGGCTCTCCGGGGGCCAAGGGGAAAATGGCAAGGGGAGGAAGCCAGACTTATGGTATGATGCAAGAACCCTTGTTTGGGTTGCTCTACTGGTGCATAATTGGACTTACTAGGGAAGTGATGACCCAGCGGGACTTGAGCTATCCTATGGTGCCTCCCTAGATCCCAGGAGCTCTGTTGCAAAGGGCAACAACGCTGTGGGATTGCTCGCCTTCAGTGGGTGGCAAAACCTACTGGGAATTCAGAGCACTGGAGTTCACTTTCCTGCACAGTCTATTAAACAAATATTGACTGCAAGAGAAAAACTCCTTAGCTTCTGGAGACCTCAGTTCAAATTTGGGTTGAGATGGCGAAACAAAACATATTCCTGGCATTTTTTGCTTCCCTCATTTTCAGTGTGCAAAATACCACCCGGCCCAATATGAGAAGCTGGCTTTGCTCAGGAGAGCAAAGAGAAAGGTCCTTCCTCTAAAACCAGCCTTTCCAAGAGAAAACTTTAATTCCCAGGGAAAGCAAAACCATTCAATTCTAGAGCAAGGCTGACTTCTGTAAACAAAAATAAAAGAATGTGGTCTCTGAGAAGCCAGTGTTCGTGATCTCCTTTCTCGGATCTGGGGTTTGCTTTTTCACCTGAGGAACACCTAGATCATGAAACATCAGAGCAGCAACTGGCAACCTCTTGTCCTGGCAGAAATGCTGAAAGCATTTCTTACACAGAGGTTTGTCAGCATACCCTTCTTGCTCTTGCTTGTCGTGTTTTCCAGTGACACAGCTGCTGCAGTTCCCCATGCATATACGAAATCGATCAAAAAAGCCTTTGCCAGCACTGAGCCCAGAGCTGATCAGCTCTGACATCATGGGGACTGTGCACCCCTGTGCATTACTGAGTGCAGAGAAGGGGAAAAACTCTGTCTGCAAGAGGAAAAGGCCAGAAGGGTTGGGTTGAAACACTGCTGGAAAAAGGCAATAATGCCAGTGCAGGCTTTTCACATGAGTTTTGTTAACTCACCCCTAGCATCACACAACAGGGATGGCTTGGGTGGACACGGCAGTGAAAGAGAGACCTTTCCTGACACTAAAGGGCCATGGCTGTGGCCTCCTAAACCTTGCAAGTGCCTGTCTATTTGGGATGGGAACTTGAGATTAGGTGAAAGAGAAGGCACTTCTTCAAAAGGGGCAGATTAATAGCTCTTTAGCAGAGGTAGTTGTTTGCACTCACCCAGGGAGGTGAAATCATTTCCCACCACTATCTCCAACAGCTAAAAGAAACAAGTCTCAAATAGATAATCTATTACAACCATCAGGACGATTTCAAGGGTGGGTGGTTTTGTTAACTCTTATTGTTTTATCTCCAATTTCGCTGTTTTTTTCTTAAAGGCCCAGCTCCTGGATCACAGGACCAAGTGGCACAGAGCAAAAGCATGCAGTGACCCTTCTCAGATGGAGCAAAATGCTTGCAAAGTTACACATCTAGGCTCAAGGACTGCACACAGCTGAAAGGAAATTGGACTTAGTTACCAGAGATATTGGAAGAAAAAAACAAAAATCTCACCATTTGGGGCTGGAAAACACTAAACTAAAATTCAAGGCAGAGCAATCTTGCTGACTCTGCGAAGCAGATTTGAGCAGTGTGCTTTAAGACATTGAAGCAGGAGGAAAAAGCAGCTTTAAGTCAGGAGGGAAAGGGAGTTTTCAGGTGTGCCTCCTTTGCTTGCATAAATAAGGACAGAGTCTCAGGGAAATGAGCCTGTGAAAGCAGTGAGGAAGCATTCAGAAAATAATGAGGATCGGTGCCCCCTCTCCATCCATGGCACTCCCTGAATCCCTTCAGCATCACTAAAGACATGACAAATACCTTCGACACAAGCCCCTGAAAGGCTGAGCACACTCAGCACAGTGCAGAGGAGCAGCTGATCTTACCCCAGGTTTACAAGATAACTGCTGTTGTGTTACATACATACACTTCTATACCTACAAGCACACAAATTCTGTTGGGTTTTTTTTTTCTTCCTTGCAGTAGCACTGAATCCATCCTGCTCTCCTCTCTGACAAGCTTTTGGCAAATGAAATACCACCACATGTTAGCCAGCATGGGAAAAGACCTTGTTTTCTTCTTTGGAAAGCTTTGCCTCTCCTGCAAATGCCAGTAGTAAGTGTATTTGTGCTTTCTGTATGATTTTACGACATCCCATAAATGCAGAGGAATTCTAACGTGCAGCTAAAGTTCTCCCTGAACTACCTGTTCCTGGTTCATTGCTGACAGATGTTTTTGTGGGAAAACTTAGTCAATTTGTGTCTGGTAGAAAATTCCCCTCTGGTATTCGCTGACACCAGCCCGAGGTTTACACAGTAGTGAGTGAAGCAGCACTGGTCAGGCTACTTCTGGGAAAGCATCTGCTGCCCTCTCCTTGCTCATCCTGAACTGAGATGGAAACACTGCCCCAGCCAGCTGTGGGTGATCCAAAACTGGGCTCTAAGACCAGGAAAACATCCCCACCAGCTGGCTCAAAATTACAATTTTAAGCAAACCAACCCAGCTCCTCTCCCTGAAATTTTGCATTATTTTTGCAGGTCTGGAAGAAGGGCGTCTAACAGGACTTTGGCATTTTGCACTTTTCAGTGCAATCTGTACAGCGTCCCTATGGCGGCTCACAGATCCTTGGAAACCTTTGGTCCACACCTGAGCAGAAAATGTGGCACAGCCTGGAGGGCATCA
>JBCJKH010049569.1:0-36881 GCA_039877255.1 Loriculus beryllinus
GGAGCAAGCTGCTCCAGTGGAAGGGGTCCCTGCCCGTGGCAGGGGTTGGAGCTGGAGGAGCTTTAAGGTCCTTTTCATGCCAAACTATCCTATGATCCTGTGAAGTCAGGATTATCTAAATGGCTTGGTTTGAGTTTTGTGATTGGTATGTTCCAGCCCAACTCCTCCAGTGTTCCCTGAGACCCTTTGTGGCACTTGAAGACCACAAGAGCCTGGGGTAAAGTCATGTATCTGTTGGAATCTGTGACTGAGCTTGAACTGTTTTCAGCCAACCCTTCTGTCTGAAGAGCTCTTCCATGTGGTAGAAGTCTGTGGGCAGCAGTAGCTGTCTCTCAAAGCATCACTTGAGTTTTCACAGTTTTTTGGTATTGAGGCTGGTGGATCACTTTTGGTGGCTCTCCTCAAAGAACTGGGACAGACCATGGCATCTGGAGTGAGCCCAGTGCTAGCAGGTGAGAAGGGCAGCACAGTTTTTCTTCGGGCGCTGTGCCAGCTTTGGAGTATTGCTGCTCCAAAGAGACCCCACATACTCTTATCTGTGCATGGGGAAAATCAGTGAGTTTATCATTGGCATTGAGTAATTTTTTGCTGAAACTTTTAAAAATTGCTAAGTTAAATGCCAGCTTCTAAAGTAGACCTGGAACTTGTCCAGAAGAATCCTTTGCACTTGATAGAACCTGAGTGTTTGAAAGCCTCCTGTGATTTCTGACATTAGGCAACCAAGGAAGGTTACCTAATGACATTTTAATCTAGCACAAAATATCTGTTTGGTGTAAACCATATCTTTTAGAGACAGTCTTGACTTGAGTTTTCAAGCAGTGGAGAATCCTCCAAGTCCCTGGCTGAATTATTTTACCAGGCAGTAGGGCTGTTGGCAGATACATCCTGAGCTAGGGGAGATGTTGAGGATGCTGCTTCCTCTTGCCTTCCATCACTTCCTCACTGGCACTTCCTAACTCAATAATCTTGTTCCTTTGTGTTTCTTAATCAGCTTTGGGCAGAACCCACCAGGCTCTGGTGAACTGAGAACTGGCTCAGCTGACTCCTGCCTGAAGTGGGGGAGGGTGCACATGTGGTGCTCCACTAAATGTGGGGTGATTATTTCTGGTTAATGGGCTGTGACAAAACCAAAGGAGTAGCAACCTCTTCCGCTGGTACAGTTGCCTGCAGCACTGATCTGTATCTGCAGTTGGAGTAAAGCTGCTGACCAGCCTTTATCTTCCATCCCACGCTTTGATTCTGCTGCTTGTGGATATTTCAGATTTACTGAATCTGCAGGAACTGTGAGCTCAGAGCAGGACAGTCTGGTTGTGATGCTGCAGCTGTGCTGTGAGGATGGCCTAATGTCAGAGCATGTTCCTCACTCAGGCATGACCTGCCTGCTTCTCCTTGGCCACAGGAATAGTTTCGGGAAAGCTGCTGAAGAGGTCTGGTTCATGGAAATGGTCTCACAAAACCACTGCTTTTAAGCTGCAAAATGCATAAATCAGCATAAATGCAGTGTGTGCTCAGGTCATGCAGGTTTCTGTGAAGGCTTTTGGTGACCGGGGCAATGTGCATTTGCTCGGCAGGGTTTTGACCGTGGAGTGCGGAGCTAATGGCTGTGAGAATACAAATATGGAAGGAGTATGTTAGCAGAGAAAGGAAAGCATCGTTTAGTCTGTGGGGATGAAGAGCAAAGCTCGACAGCTGCCTTTGTGTCGTTTGAGCTACTTCTGAGGAGAGATGAGATCTGTTGTACTGCAGCTGCTCTTTCCTCTTTCCTGTGGGTAGGAATAATCGTTCAGCAGATTCTGTTTCTCTCCCTCTTTTTCATGTGGAAGTGGCAAACCCAAGTCTCCAGAGAACTTGTACAACCATTTCTCAGTTCATCATGATCCCTTTTACGTGGCTGTGAACAGCAAATCCTCTTCTCTCACCACAGGGCTTTGGAAAGATCAGGAAAATGGCTAAACACAGGTGGTCATTTCCAGATGCATCAGAATGGTTTGGGATGGATAATTAATGGTTTGTCTGTGTCAGGAATTCCTTGTAAATGATTGCTTGGTATATGTGGGGCTGTATGTGGAAGCATGCATGTACGTTACTGGTGTTTACCCAGGCTGATATCCACAGGAATGTGGCTGCTTTACTCCTGGGCAGAGGCCTGACCACTCTCTGTGCACATTTGTCAGAACAATGCAGTGAAACAATCAGAAGTGGGTGCTGAAGTAACTAAAAGTAGTAGATACTGTGTAAAGTTAGAGAAATTAACAGTGATGTATTGATTGTATTTGTTTTATTCCCTCTTTTCAGGTATTTCCCAGCCAAGATCCACTGGACAGAGCAGATTTCAATGCTGTGGAGTATATTAATACTCTCTTTCCCACTGAGCAAGTAAGTAGTGCTTACAGCACAGCCCTCTCTGTGAGGGGTAACCTGATAGTAAGCGACTGAAGGCATATTGAAACCTGTACTCAAACCTTTTATTTTAAACAGTAGGACAGGTAGTAAGACTATAACAATAATCACTTCTTAGACTCGCATCTCATGATGTTCACTGTCATTATGTAGTCCCTTTCCACCCAAAGTGCTTTCTGCATTAAAACTCCTGATCTGTAGAAATAAATTTGTTTTCTGTATGGAGTTTTCTCTTACAGTAAATGTCATGACTTGCTGTGTCTTAATCAGTGGTGAATCCTCAGGGGTTTCAGTCAAATCAGGCAGGTGTTGCCTTGCAGTATCACTGGAGAGTCACCCATGTTTGAGAGCTATTGCTTCTTTTGAGATTTAAGGAATGAGATTGCCTTGGGCTCATATCCATGGCTTTGTTTTAGCGAGATCAGCCTCAGAGGCAGTTTTGGACTAATCTGTTGCAAAAGGAAGTGATTCTGCTGCTGAAGATGTGTGCTGAGTTGTGAGGCAGTCCCAATATTTATCATGTTTAAGATCCTCTGCAGCACCGACTGTTTTGGCTTTCAGCTGTTTCTGTTTAGTTTGCTGGTGGTGCTGGCTTGGCTTTTTCCTTTTGCAAGTAGTGGTGAAGAGCTCTTTTCCCTGCAGTACCCCCACTATGGCTCCAGCAGCAGCCAGCCCATGTGCTGGGCTCTGCAGCAGGGTCTCTGCCCAGGGACGGTGCAGGCTCTGTCCCCGCTGCCCACTGGAGGTCACTGTCAACACGGCGTTTCAGGAGCAGTTGCTGACAAGGCAGGGCGCAGGGCACCCTGCTTGCTCAGGGCTGGATGAGAAGCAGGAAGCCTTTGGGACCTGGAGGGCTGCACCTTGGCCTGCCCTGGCTTTTGCTGCTCTTCATGATGTGACCTGAGAGTTGCAGCTAAGTTGCCATGTGTCTCAGTGCCTCCATCTGTAAAACAAAGTAATTGCTCTTCTCTTTGTAAAGTGCCACTCAATGAGAAACCATGGGGTGTCACAGCTGATTTGTATCACAGTAAAATGTTCCACATTTCACTTCTCTCTTTTTTCTTGTTGTAGTCTTTGGCAAACATTGATGAAGTTGTGAACAAAATCAGGTTGAAAATAAGGTAAATGTTTCTCCGTTTCATTGCATCTCAGGTGCTGAGTTGTCACTGAGGCGTCATAAGTACAACCCTTGCACTGGAGCTGGGAGGAATTAATTTGCTTGAGACACAAATAGGATCAGCCTCAAAGTGTAATAGTGGGACAGAGACAATTATTTATTATAATATTTTATATTTTGCCTCTATTGTGCAATAACCTTCAGGTTATTTTAGCTGATGGGTTGCAAAGTAGAGCTTTGAAAAACAGTGAATTAAGAATCAACAAGTACCAGATTTTAGTACAGTTTAAAGGCTGACGGAACAAACTACCCAGAAGACTCATTTGCTCAGAATTTGTTTGTGAGATCAGACTAGCAATTGTAAAACTTTCATTATGCATTACTTGTCCTATAAGTACAAAATAAATGTAAGTATGCAGGAAATACTTAAATTTTCTGTGCAGTTTGGGATTGCCAACTTGAAATGATTGAGACAGCACTGTAATATGGGGAAAGCTGAAATGAAAACTGAAAAGAGAGGACTGACAGTATTGCTTAAAGGAAGAGAAATGCAAGAAGCCCTGATTAAATTAAGGAATGGATTCTTATTTTTGTAACAGGAGTTTTAAATTCTGTAAGTTAGTGATATCCTGTGGAGGTGAGTTTAGCATTGGTAGCATCAGCTTTTTTATGTTAGATCAGTTCTGTAGCTCTTAAGGTTCCCACAGTTGTCGGAGTCAGGCACACAGAGAATGAGTTTGACATGACAAATTCTTTTTTTCCAGGAGGTTGGATGACAACATTCGAACTGTAGTGAGAGGACAGACCAACGTTGGACAGGATGGCAGGCAGGTATGTGTGTCTCATCTCTGATATGCCAAGGATTCTCATCTTGTGATGCTGAATTGAGGAATGGTGCTGGCAGGCAGAAACCCGCCCTCGTTGTTAGGGAGGCGTTTCTGCTGTCTCTTACGCTGACTTCGCGAGCTGCTCACTGAACAACTGTTCTAACCTGCTTTTTGATCACCCTCCAAAGAGAAGTGAATGAGAAATTGATTTAAAAAATCAAGCAAAAACAGGAGGCCTGCAGTTATGGCACTCTGAAGCTAAAGATAAAATGAGCAGGATTAAGTAGGTACAAGTACATTTTGCTACTGAGTAAGGATCAATAAAAGGCTGTTTAGCTTTTTAACTAGGCTGTTTGCTGAAGTATCCTGAGTTGGTAGTGACTAAGCCTGATTACTGTCTGCCAGTTCATCTCGCATGTCCTGTTCAACTTTTCACTGTCTTTTGCTTGACAGATGTGTTTGCTTGGAGTAAAGTATTGAATAGCACCCCCATTACTGCAGTGCTTTTAATGCTGAGCCTGGACCACATGTTACCTATCTTGAGTTATCATCCAGTGTGGCTGTTTTTCCTGTGTCTATTCTGGTTTAGAACAGGAACATTAACACCTTGAGTCATCATCATGATGCTTTCTTCAGTGTCAACACTGACTCACCTTTCTAATACCAGATTTAAGACTAATTTACTGGCATGGGGTAGTTGGGCCCTCACCAGCATGGCTGGCTGTATTTTCCACTTCTTGCTGCAGTAACGATTGGTGTATATTCCTATCCTGCTTCTGCTAGAGTCTGTGACCTTGAGTAAATTATGAATTATTTAACTTTCCTATGCTTTCTTAATTGCTTTTGGAAAAAAAAAAGCCCAAACCCAAGATGCATAGCTCTCCTGGCAAAACTAGTTTGATGGTTGCAAGGTTTCCTGACTACTGCTGTTAAGCTGGTGATGTGCTTGGGATGTGGCATACCTAGGAGTGTTGCTGCCTGCAATCACTGTGCAGGAATTAGACAAGAAATGAAGTGGGGAGGCAATTACAGAAATTGAGGAGTGGTGCAAGACTGAGAGTTTGGATATGATTGAAAGCTGGTGCTGTTGTAGCCTTTTGAGCCGTTCAAGGTGACAGATTCAGAGAAGACAACAAAAAAGCGGGATTAAGAAGAGCTGTGGGCAAGAATTGGCCCAAGTGCCTCACAACTTGCAGGTCCAAAGGATGATCATGGTGAGAGATGAACAAAAGCAGTTCCACGGTCAGCTGTGCTTGCAGGATAACGAAAGTGCCTCTGTGCTATGGAGATTCATCAAGCTTTCTTTAGAACTTTGTCTTATGTCTGTGCTTTCTCACCCTTTAATCCCTTTGAAGATCTCCAAAGCATGTACAGACAGACTTGGACACTCTCCTGCTCTGAAGTACTGGGGAGGCAGATCTGTCTGTGCAGCCTTTCATTTAGTTTCTTGTAAAGGAACCAATTAAACTCCTGTCCAAGTAAAAACTTTCAAACGTGTGTGTATGTGGCATGTCTGTGCAGGGCATCATACAAGTGGCCTGGAGCCGCAGTTAATCACAAATACTCCTGTATTTAACTGTGAATATTCTCTTTTTCCTTCACTTTGCTGCTTTGCAAGGTAGAAGCAGACTTTAAGACAGGTGCCAGAGCTTGCAGTTGCATGTGCTAAGGCCAGACAGTCTCCCAGGAGCGTAACAGTTGTTTTTTACTTTAAGAGATCCTAACGTATACTAAGAGTGTTCAAATATTGAAAGTGTTAGTTCTCTGGTAAGAAAAAATGTTTCAATCTGAAATTGTGAGAGCATTTCTGTGTTTCTAATTCATGTCCACCATCTCACGTTTGTATGTGCATTCCAAATGTAAGTTGCTGGAACCAGACTGTTACAGTGGCTAGACCTTGAAATTTAAAGCAGTAAAGGAGCATCAGCAAGCTTTGCATGTTATCTGGTGGGAGGAACCCGCAGCAGAGGAGGTCATCTTACAGTGCTGTGTAATGCTTGAATTGCATTTCAGTTTGAGATGGAATTTTGTATTTGTCTCCCCAGAATCAGACAGAGGAAACCTAGAACAAACATTTGCTGTTCCTCTCACCCCCTGCACGACATTCTCTGAGTTAGTGTATCCCGTGTGCTAGCTGGGGGAGTGAGCAGCCTTTTTCACGTGACTACCTTGCTGATAACCCGATTGTGGGAGTGAAAAACCCTTGCTTCTCTGCTTCAGCTGCCTGTTCCTGTGCTGAATAGTGCCTTTGTTTCACCAGCATATTCTCAGTGGAATCAAGGACACTTACAAATGTTAATTTTTGTATAGAGAGATAGGCCTGGCTTCTCCCACTTGTAGAGGAAGGCTTTAATTTTCTGGTGTACAGTAAGAAACCGATTTGAAACAACTGAAAGCAACATGCCTCTAAGACAAGCCAGTGCTCTGTTAGGAGGGGAATCGGCACTACTGAAAGGGGCTTTTTTTTCCTTATTTACCATTTTTGGTAGTAGTTTGTAGTTTGGTCCCGAAATATAATTAGGTTCTTGCTTCTCTGATCTTATTAAATTTATATGAAATTTGTATCCTTGAGACTAGTATTACCTTGCACAATTTGATTGACGCATATACGTGAATAGATACTGTCATCCTGTGAACCCCTCCCCTGTGAGGCCCAGGATGGAGATGGTTATTGCATTTTATCATAGTAACCACAACTGCAAACCACCCTTGATTAATAACCCCACCTGCAAAACATCTGCAAACCACCACTGATTAATAAAGAAACAGCTAGCAACCAGCTTTTGCAATAGGTTTGAAACAAAGCTTAACCCCAGCCACAGCAAAAGGGTTAAGCTTCAGATACCTTTTCCTATTCATAACGCTTTCCTACTATAAGAGGTGTCTATAGCCTGCAGTGCACAATAATTGCAGTAGAGCTGCTTTTGAAAAAGCCGTTCCTTTCTTTTGACTGACACATTGAGACTTGAGAGGAATGATGCAAGCCATCGTGTCCTTGAAAGTGTGTGCTGTAAACAAAATACATATGAACTCTGATGTTGTAGCTGTTCGAATTTCAGTGAGGGCTCAGAATCTGTGCGTTTATTGCAAGATTGGGCCTGGAAGGTGTTTTGCAAAAGCCTCTTTCCTTCAGTCATATTCTCTCCTAACAATTCATGATACAGATTGATCAGTGTGTGCCAGAATTGCCTGACTGTGTGGTATCTGAGCTGGAGGAGCTGTTCTTGTCTGGCGAGTAAATAACAGTTTGAATAAACATCCTTTCAATCTCTGACTTCCTTCCAAAGGAAACATAAACTGCAGATGCAGTGGTAGAAGAAAAAAGTTCTTGTTTAAGTCAAAGCAAGCCAGGCGGGGGTTCCCTGCTGAGTCCTGACACTCTGTTGTCTGTGTTAGCTGTTCGCTGCCTGCCTCAGGTTTGAGTGGGGAGGCAGAGCTGCACACACAAGGGGTTGCCATCTCTGCTGCCCTTGCAGGCAAGGGGTCACTGTGTGCCCAGAAGCTAGCTTTGGCTTTCCTGTCTCCTGTCAGCCTTAACTGCTCACCAAGAGGTTGGAACCAGACAGGTTCTTAGAAGACAAACCAGGGATATATGGTCTTTGACAGTTTGCTTTCTTTTTGGGGAAGGGCTCATTTCCTAACTGAGCCCAGTCAAGCAGCTTTCCCTCTCTTGTGCAGAAGAGCTGTGCTTTAGTGAGCCTTGTTGAGAGCTGCACCATCACGGCCGTCCAGGAGAGGGGAGCCTAGTCTAGTCTTGATTTTAAGACCAGGATAACGTTTTGCTGATAACTGATGGTGAGTGAGGGAGTGCTGCCAATGGAGATATGTCTGAATAGTTATGTATGTTATTCTTCCAGTTACAGCAGTCTGAATCCCAGCTGGACCCAGTGGGAATGCAACTATGGAAATGTGCTCTTCATGCTCCTTAAGGATAGCAGGTTCAAAATTCTAATTGCAGATCCAGCCACTCTATTTGCTGTGATCCAAGTCTCCTGTCCCATCTGGCTGGTAGTGTGGCAGCATTGGGGATGACACTTCTGTGTTCCACCTGGGTGTTGAGATGATTGAGCAGGTCTTCGAGGTGTGAGAAGGATGGAAAAGTAAGGGTTTTTTTTGTACTCAGTCCTTAACTTTTAAACTGTTTCCCAAATAGTCTTGATCACATACACATGTTTGTATAAAGTAGTATCTAGGTGTCTCAAAAAGCAGATTCTAAATCTAAAAATAAAGTCATTCAAAGAGATGTGGTCCCAAAAGAGTTATTTAAGCAGCTCTAAAGGCAGGAATGCTCCTCCACAAAGCCTAATGTTTCCCAGTTCAAAGTATCTGCCTTTTTGAAATTTTGCCCTAGAATTTCCTTCAACTGCAGAAGCCTTAAAATAGTCTGGCTCGTTTGGCTTCCCCTTCCTGGTGCAGTATTTCAGTGGAATCTGTAGACAATACCATGAACCTCAGAAATTGTCTCACTAATGATCCTTTTATGGGAGGAAACAACAGTCGTGGGTGGAACATTCCTCAGCAGGGCGTAACAAAATTTTCCTTGGGACTCCCAGACTTGGGCTATTTCGGATGCTTTGGGAGAGGCTGGGAATGCAGGAGCTGCTGTGCTTCAGTGGTAGCAATACACAGTTCAGGCTGTGCCTGCAGTTTCTGGGGAGCCAGTGCTATCTGAATATTCCCCTCTGTAGGGTTTTTTCTCAGAGCTCCTGCTGAACTGGAGTCTGGACTGACCTTGGTACAGGCTGCAGTCCACTTGTGGCATGATTTCCTCTCTGCCCTGGGGCAGAGTATAAAAAGTTCCCATAGATTTTTTTCCACTGAGCATTTAACACACACTCCGCACGGGTTTATTTGTCACTCCTCAGTTGTGTTTGTTGCTAAAGCTTCCGCATCAACTGGCTGTAATTTTTTTGACAGTTGCTGACATGTCTTTACTGGTTGCTTGGCTGGAGCTCCTTCACTGATCAGGGAATCATTTGTCCTTGTAATAAAGTAGCCTCTGCCTTTGCAGTTGAGTTTAACCCTTGACAGTATTAATGCAACCAGGATGGGGGTGTCTGGGTCAGTAAAGGTGAGGCAGCTTCATATGAAATCTGTTTCAGAAGGAATTGAGAATTCCAGAGGAATCCCAAGATCCGTAATGGATTTCTGGCTTTATAGTTTGAAACTAAAAAAAATAAAAAAATACATTCTCTCTGCTCCATTTCTCCCTTCCTACGCTGTAGGAAAAAATAAAGTAATAAAAAATAAAAAAGTAATAAATGTAAAAGTGAAGTAGTAAGAAATAAAGTGATAAACACATAAGGTAAATGACAGAAATCAAATGAGTAAATGCTGTGTTTTAAAGAAAAGCTTGGTTTATTGCTTAGTATCTCCTGTTGTATGCGGGTCTGGCTCAGTTAGTGCTGGAACAAAGTTAACCGTTAACTGGAAGAGAAAATGGATTTGTTCTGGGCTGGGAAGAGGCTTGCATGTTTCTCATGGCTGAGAATGCTGGTTGGTAACTCGGATTGCTTTGGTTGGCTCCTCCTTCTTTGCTTTGCTCTGTGAGAACAGTAGTATTTTTATTTCATAACTACAGCAGTACAAGCAGAGAGATGGCAGCTGCTGTGGTTAAAGAATACAGATATATTCTTGCTGTCCAGCCTGAGCCCAGCACAGCAGCAGTCAGTTCAATTAGCCATCCCATCCTTTGTAAACCAATGCTGTCCTTTCTTGTGGCATGTAAAAATAAACATCTCAGCTCTGCAGCTGTGGGGAGGCTCGGACTGCCTGCCCTGCCCTGTGTGTGCTGCCCTGTCTGGCAGTGGTTAAGCCTCTGGAAGGAGGAGGATGTGTCTGGCATAGAAAAATGCCCACAGGTTATTGGGTTTGACAGATTATTCACAGATGGAAGTATGTGAAATACATTTTTTTTCTTTAACTAGAGATCAGGAAACACTTTGCAGAATCAATATAGGAAGGAAGAACAAGATGAAGATGGACAGTGAGCAGAAGAGAGGGATGCAGGTGCTGCATGTGACAGATAGCCATAGGGGTGTGGTGCTCCCATGCTGAAGGGATCATCCTCACTACTCAAGTGCCTGTGTAGCCAGTGGTGTCCTGAAGCTCAGGTGGATGGTGTCCCCAGAGCCAGCAGCTTGTCTTCTCCCCAGTGCTGTGAGTGCTGGGTTGCAGCAGTGTCAGCCTGGAAGGCAGGGAGGTGATTCTGTGCACTGTTTGCATAAGCGTGCTTCATTTGCAGCACTGTTGCTTCAGCCTCTCTTCTTACCTCCACCTGTTTGTGTGGAGGTGGCTTTTTGGCTGCACATTGCATTTCACACGAAACAAAGATAGTCAGGGCTTTCAGATCTCCTACTGCAGGCACTTTATTTCATTTTTATTATTTATTTAAGTGCATGCTTGCTTCCAGACATCATATTGCATGCTGCTTTCTTGGCTGCAGTGTCCAGGTTTGAATCACAGAGTAGGTGTTGATGTGCCTCTGCTGCTGGGACAGCGCTGACTGCCTTTGCCCGAGTCTTAAAAGCACGAGGTAAATCACTGTAAGCTCTTAATAACTGCTTAAGCCTAAGTATATAAAATATTTGTGGGCTTTTTTGTGTCACAGTCCCTGATGTAGGTACCATCTTTCAATTATATTCATTCTCTCTTGCATTGCTAAGTTTTATTTGCAGGGTTTTTTTGATGAATGGCTCATTATTCTGAAATATGAGCTGACTAGTGTTAGTTTTCAATTTGTTTTAAGATGGTGAATGAACGAGGATCAAATATTATCTTAGGCTGTGTAATTTTATATATTTAAAGAAAAAAAAAGTTATGCTGCAGATTCTGTAAGACTCCAGTTGAGTGATTAAAGCCCTATAATATTCTTTTGTAGCTAATGAGTGATAAGTAGAAGTTGAGCTGCCAAAATAAATCAAAAGTAAGTTTCAGTCATCTCCCTAATGAATTACGACAGCTGGGCAATGTCCTTCCCATCAAGAGACACGGGGAGCTTTTTCTAGCCTAGAACATGTTTATTGAAAAGGGTTTCAGGTAAATGGCATGCCAAGAAGCAATTGTGCTTTTTTATTATCATCCTGGCTACTAGCAAGGCAAACTGGCATCTGCAGCTGTTTGAAGAGGTCAGGCATAACTTCTGCCGTCTGTTGCAAAGCCTGGTTCAAGGCAGAAGCAGGTCTGAGCTTGACCTTGCCTTGTGCTTCTGTATGGAAAGGTGGTGGGTGCACCCTGTCGCTGTCCTCCAGCCCGAGGCGGAAACCAGGTCATGTTTTGTGCTGGCAAGAGGCTCACTTACTTGCTGATGCCATTAAAGGTAGTGAAGCTGCAAAGTAAGACAGGGCTGTTCCACAGCCAGTGCTGTTTGATTTTGATGCCAGAAAAGCAAGAACCCCTGCCTGAAAATAGAAATCTTGACAACAGGCAGGAGATTTTGGTTTATTGTGGATCTGCTTTTTTTTAACTTTCTTTCTCCTTTTTGTTGTTGTCTCGTATCTGCTGTGTGGTAATGTTTATTCCAGCTGTGTTGCTTCAATGCTTATGGCAGGTGAACTGTCAGCATTTCCACTTAGAAATCCCTACTTGTAGGGTTCATGGCATGGTTGTCTGTTCCCTCCACCTGTATTTTGCCTCTTAGCTCTCAATCTGAACATGAATTCATCTTGCAAAGTCTGATTCAACTTGAGTGAGTGCTAAACTTGCCTCCCATGGAAGTCAGGCATGTCTCTGATACAGCAAACATGACCACAGTGCTGCCTGCAGGCAGATTAACTGGAATCCCTCAGTCATTTACAGGCAAATTCAGTGTGCAGCACCCTGGATCAAACAAAACCAAGCAACTTGCTGGTGATCAGAGGAGCATGTATGTGCCACTGCCTCAGCAGCGGAGGGCAGCCAGTTATTCCATGCTGTAGGAGAGGCCATAGAAGATGATGTGGGTCATGGGCACGGGGAGGTGCTGTCAGGGCGTGAACAGAAATGATGTGAAGGGCAGAGACTTGCAGCTTTGAGCTTTGCTATTCTGAAATAATGAGGAGTGATAAAGGAAATAATAAGTGTCCGCCCAGAGGAGTTTTTCCTGTGTGATAATGGTGTTTAATGCATTGAGCTGGGTGTGGGGAAAGGCTCTTGCCCTTCACCTGCCAACCTACATCTGTGTGATGAAGCTGTGGTAACCCACTGTGAGGTCTGTGATGAAGCTAAAGGCTTTGCTGGAGGATTATGTAACTCACACCATGAACGTTTAAATGGCCACGCCATTCTGGTGCACATTAACTGCATGACTGTAAAGCTACTCACCAGAGCAAGACCACGAAAACCATTGTCACAGCACATTATCACCTTTCTTCATGGTGCAGGCATCAGCGTGCAGGGCTGGGTAATGCAATTAAAACTGACAGCTCAGTGTTGGACTGGTACAGTATGGGAATTAAGCTGAAAGGTTTCAACCAACACAGCCTGGAAATCACCTCTTGTTTCACCTCCTGTGTCCATTAGTATGTGTGCAGCTGCTCAGAACATGGGGTTTGACTTCTATGCTCTATTTGGAAGAGTTAAGTGAAGGGGGAGTAGAAGCAATTTCAAGCTTGGTGAAGTGTTGGACATAACCTGCTTTGTCCAGCAAAGTCTCCTGTGCAGCCTTAGTGGTTAGGATTGAGCTGATGACACAAAGCTGCTTTTTTTTTAGTGACAATTGTTGTAGTTATGTACTATTTGATCAATTCCTAGGGTAGAAATCTATTAAAATCAAAGCCAAGGCTGATGAGCCCTTCAGGTTTGTCTGCTCAGGGAAATTAGCTGGCATGGCTGTGATGCAAAGTTGTCCTGCTCTGACAGACAAGCCCTGAGCTTCGGCTGCATGGGTTATCCATAGCTGTAAAACCTGAGAGTTTTCCCCAAAAGGAAATGAGACTGAAAATCAAGGTACATTTCCACCCTTTCTCGATCTGGAGGGGCTCATTTACATGAGGTTTTAGTGGCAGAAATTGTTAGGCTGGTCACCGTGTGCAGGGGTTTCTTTGAAATCTCTGCAGCTGAGGCTCCTTGGAGCATTGGGGATGGGAACTTATTTTTAGTCATGGTCTAGATTTTCACTGATCTGGGTTGTAAGTGTGGCAGCAAATGAAAGAAATATTAACGCTCTGTATTCAGGAGTGGGGACCCATCCAGGAACATGAAATTCCCAGCATCCTAACCACAGCCCAATTTGTAACATTAAAAATACATTTGGATGCTGTGAATTTGGCAGATGTGTCAAGTGTCTGTAAAATACTTAGCAGAGGGCAGCTTTCTGATGTGAATAATAGTATTCAATTGAAATACATATTGGCTAGGATCAAAGCTAGCACATTTCTAGCACAACACCAGTGAGCATATGGAAACTATTGAGGTATTTTAACAATTACTGAGGAGAGAATGGTGTTAATTCAGTTAGTCCCCAGGCTCAGGCTTTCCCAAGAAAGCAAACTTCCTCTGAAAATTTGCTTTTCCCCCAGTTCAGCAACATTTTGTAGTCACACATGGGCCTCTCAGTTCCTGTTTGTGTATTTTGTAGTATTCCAGTAGTTGCTTTCACAAGGTTCCTGATAGGATGAATGAAGAGGTATTTAGAAATCAACACACTCTCTACTCACTGTAGCTTGATGGGAGCAATGTGACAGCTGCATGCCTAGGCTGCGCAGGGAAGGAGGATGCTTTGTGCATTTTCAGCAGCTGTGGGTGTTTGGAGGGATTGACTTGAATTCACTGAACTGGGTTGTTTTTTTCGCTTGAATATTATTGCTAATGCTGCTTTTATGTGTGTTAATGCCAGTCTAGTACCGTAATTCACTGGAAGGTAACCTTCTGAATGATGCATTGCTTCAAAATCTAATGAATTAGATGTCCTCTTGTCTCACTTTGGGTTATTTTCTTTCCTTGTTTTGCTGCTTAGAAGATCTCATATGGAAAGGTGACACAAGTGATGATGTGCAGACTGACCTTAGAAGTTGCTTGGGATAATGCCAAGTAAAGCTGTTTTTGAGTCAGCCTTTTTCGTAGTGATTCATGGTTCAGCTCTGCTCCCTGTTGTTTTATACTGATGTGTTTGCACTCTTTTCCCATTGCATCTCAAGTTGAAGAAGGTTGGAGAGCTGTAACTGATTCATGTGCTGTGTTTTTCTCTCCAGCTTTGGAGAGTTTGATGAAAAACTGTGTAGCTCAGTGTCTGTCCAGCTTACCTGGGGTTTGGCTGTGTGCTCTGGAGTTGGGTCTTCCAACTCTTGTATGTGGTTTCTCAGTCTTCTATATTTCATCTCTGCTGTTAACACAAGAGCAAGGGAACTTCCATTGCAAAAAATACAGATTGGCTGAGAAATGGGAATGGTTAAAAATACATGATTCTATGATTCTACATCCATGGTTTTAAACTGGAAGATCCCCCTGTGTGTTCCCTGCCAAGGATGGTGCTTTGGGTCACTGCTCTGCGGCTGCTGGGGCTGTGCCTTCTCAGGTGCTACACATGGAGCTGTGCATTGCCCCACAGAGACACCCCACTGTGAAACCCCACCATTGCTGCTTCCCTTCTGCAGCCAGGATGTGCTCGTGAACCCACAGCTCCTGAAGCCTTCCAGGGCAGAAGATGAGACACACTACATCAGAAAAGGAGGAAAGTGATACATAGCCGAAGCCTGTCTTGTCTGGAGTGCTCTGTCTAGAGTCTCTTGCTCTGTTGCTGGTCCTGCCCTCTGCTAAATTTACTGTTATCAGAGCAGCTGAGGTACCCCAGGGACAAATATGATGGAAAGAGCCTCAGACACCACTGACCAATGGCTCTGCCTCTCTCCAGCAGTCAAGCCCTACCCATGCTGTTTCTCAGCTGGTGCCTGGCATTCAAGGACCTCAGAGGTTGCATAAAGTTTAATAAATAATGCTGGTGGGTCAATTGTAGCTTGCAGGCTCAGTTGTTGATTAGTCATATGGTATTTTTCCAGTACATTGCAGCCTTAATTTCAACATCCTTGTTTCATATAACCACAACAGATTATCTGTTCAGTCTCCTTCTTTATTTATGTCCTCTGCCCCTGAAATGAACTGCTATTGTAGAGAAGGAAACACAATAACTTCACGTTTGCACATTTGGGGATGTGTACATTTACATGTTTCCCAGTTGTACTGATGAGGAAACCAATAAATTAGTCATACAAGGTGAACCCTGCCTCAAGTAATCTCACAGATGCAAGACTACTGCATGTAAACCAGTTATGCTGGAGTAAGAGCAGTTCCTGTTCTCTGGATACTGTTTTGGGTTTAGAATTTCTGTCCAAAATAAAACTGCTCTTAATAAAACAATTGCAAAAGCAGTAAGAAAATGCTCAATGGTTGTGGTTTACCTTCTCTTCTTTTGCTGGGAAAAGGATAATTGTTAGATATATCAATAAACTTCTATATTACACCTTGAACAGTTAAACCTATTTTCATGTCCCAGCTTCTTATCCCTTAATAATGAAAGCCAGTTATCAACTGTGAGGTGTTTTCTTAAACTTGAAGTTTGGTTTTGCTCTCTGCTTTACTCTGTCTTTACAGTGACCAGGAAGGTTTTTCTCCATCATTGATTAGTTTGCTGTTACTTCCTTCCTCTATATGCAATATTTTACTATCAGGTGCTACAGTGGGAATGTTGCAGCCAAAAAGGTTTCATTGGTTTCTCTAAAAAGAACCATAAGAAAGTTTAGTTGGAGGCTTTGTGCAAGAAGTAACACTTTTAATTTGGTTCTGAGTGTCCCGTCATCTCTGTCTGACAGTGCCCTCCGGTCTTAAAATAATAGATTTTATGCAGTGTTACTTTCAGCAAATCTTACGGATGTTTGAAGAAATATTTTCATCTGTGAATATAAATTATATAGAAAACCAAGCATGTTGATAAATTAGTGTTGTTCTGACTCAGATAAGGAATATGCAGATCTATTTTAGGAGAGCAGCTACAGATTTATGTCTTAATGGCAAAACAAATACTTGGAAGCAAGTTTTAGAAAGGAAATGTGTGTTTATGAGCAGTTCTGATTCACTGAAGTCTGAAGTTTGCTGAGGACTTCTGTGTGTGGTGTTTTTTCTTGAACACTTATGGAAATGTCTGCCTCTCTCCAAGAGATGCGATGCAGAACTTGAACAGAATGGCAGGGGCTGTTGAGTCCCTACATCCCACCCGTGTTGTTTTTCACAGCAGTAGGAAACTGCAGTTCTTTAATTCATCAGATGGGGGCAGAGCATGTTGTCTTGCTTGTGTTTCTCCAGGCCGATAAGGAGGTAAAAGCCACAAGTATCTGAGGATAAATTATGGGCAGTAATGTTGGAAAAGATCCCTATATTCAAGTAGATGATATTCTGTCTCATGAGGAAAACAGATAAGACCATTATCCCTTTGTGGATAAGGATTTAAATGTAAAACCTTTAAGACCTCAGGTGGAATTTCTCACTCATGGTATCATTTAATCTGAACTTGGTTGCTGAAGGCTGTCAGGAACAAATGGCTTTGAGCTGTGTACTGATGCCTAAAGTAGCAACTCAAATACTCTCTTCTTGGAGAGCAGGCTAGAGATGCCACCCCAAGAAAAGGATTCTGATGAATGGCTGGAGGTCTTTAGTTTGCCTTGGCACTCATGCCAAGGAGAGCTGCTATGGCTATTGTCTGAGCTTGCATCTGAAAAAATATCCCTAGGAGAGAGGAATGGGATCAGAGATGTGTCTTAGGTGTGTTGCTAATTTGGAATATGGAGTGGTCCTGCTGCATATCTACGTGGCTCTGCTGTGCTGCATTGAGTATAGGATCTCCACAGTCTCCTTATAGCTGATCCTCCATACCTTGCTCCCAGTGGTTCTGCATGTGTGAGAGCCTAGCAAATACCTGCAAGTTGGTTTGCAATAATTCAAGGTTTGTGTAAGTTCTGTGAGATTGCCTTGGTTTTGGATATGAAGGAGGATAGCATCTGGTTTTGGAGAATCTTTTTAATTGGCAGGATAAATCCTCATCTCTTCTTCTGGAGAGTTCAGCAGCTCTGCCTTCTCTGGGATCATGCAGAGAAATTAGCATTTAACATCAGTGCTGAAGCAAAGGGAAACAGCGCTTGGCTTCTTTGAGGAATTTCAGGTTGAATTTTTTTTAATATATATATATACACATAGACATATCCACATCTCAGAATGTGCAGGATAGTTGCTGTGTGCTTAATAGCTCACTTGAGTAATGTGCTGCAGCTGTGGTCTGGGACTGAGTACAGAGACTATAGTTAAATATGTTGAAAGGAGCATTCTTTAGTTCTTTGGTTTGCGCTTAATCCACATGCCTTTAAATGGAAGAGAAAACTTTATCCTAAAAGGTGACTAGGCTGAAGCCAAATGGTGGTGTCCATTTCTGATTTAGTTGTCCCTGCAGCACACTTGTGTGTTCACTTCCCTTAGTGAACATGCTATATGATAGCTGTGTGACACTAATAGATAAAGTGTTAGCTTTCTCATGATTCAGAAGATATTTTGGAGGAGACCCCCCCCCCTCTGGAAAATGAATTATAAAACGTTTCCAACTTTTATACTTTTATTATAATGCAGCTATGTTCCAGCAAAAGCTCCTGGCAGATAGTTTGCTCATACATTTCCAAATGAAGATGTGTTAAATTTATTTGCTGAAGGAGCTTGTAGCTTGTGCTGTAACCTTGGTCATGGGACTGGATATAAAAACAGAGGGATAGAAGCCCACTGAACAGCGGGAAACAAAGTAGAGCTGGAGCTGCAAATGTTATCAGGCCGGGAAGTCAAAATGTGTTGAATTACTTCAGAAGTCAGATTTTGGACATGTGATTGTGGACATGTGGTTTCACTCACTGAATCCACGTGTAGTTCACACTGGTTGTGTGAGGTCAGGATGCACCGTGGTTGTATAAAGGGGACCATGTGCCCCAAGAAACTGGCAGTAAAGCAGCACAAAACCCTAAGGCCAGGTCAATTTCCCATGCTCAACCCTCTTTACCCACTAATCCTGTGCCCACACTTCTGTGCCTAAAAAGAGCCCTTCCTCCTGCAGGTGGGTGGGAGGCTTGAGCTGTCCACCCCAAAGGAATCAGCAAAATACGTTATTTTCTAACAGGATAATATCCTGCTGATTCAGTGAGGGGTTTAGGCAAGCCCTCACTGTTCTGTGTGTAATGCATATTTTTTATTTAGAGCTAATGGTGAACATGGTTTGTGGAGGTTTCATTTTCCTGCTGTAAATACGTATTGATTGAGTACATTCTACATTTTACCACACTTTGTGCATCGAAATTTATTGCAGTAACCTTAAACTTATTCACAGTTCTTATTACAGAAGATAATTTCCTAGAAGAAGGTGATTTCCTAGAATTTCTCATTTAGATTTTGCCAGAGCATTATTATAAAATGGATACTGAGGCCCTGGTCCTCTCAGGTTAAATATCCCAACATGGTACATTGATTTTTGATGTGCTGACTATGTTTTCGTTGTAAGAAAACAGTTTCCTTCCACTGCTCCAGCCTAGGGGTTGTAGGGAGCAATTGTGCATTTCTTAGAAGGTGAAAACTGAATGTAGTTTTCTTTCCACTCTAACCTTGTTTCTTTTCCAGGCCTTGGAAGAAGCCCAGAAAGCCATTCAGCAACTCTTTGGGAAAATTAAGGATATTAAAGACAAAGCTGAAAAATCTGAGCAAATGGTGAACAATAGTTTCTTTCTAACCTTTGAAAGGGAGTGGGGCACTGACTTTTCTTCCAGTTCTCCTTAAGGAGGGAACATTTTTGTCTCTGGCCCTTCTGACTGGGTGATAATTTGCTGTCATGCGTGTGTTGAACCTGTACCCTTGTTCATGTGTGAGCATGGTTGTAGACCTAATGTGTCTGTAGTCCTGAAAAGAGGAGAAGGTACTCCTTATCTCCTTAAAATTTTGTTGCTGTGGCTTGATACTTCACCAGACTCTTGGTTTTTTATGCACTAGGTTAAAGAAATCACACGGGACATCAAGCAGTTAGATCATGCCAAGCGTCATCTGACCACCTCCATCACCACCCTCAACCACCTGCACATGCTGGCGGGGGGTGTGGATTCACTGGAGTAAGTATGTGAAGTTTTAGTGGTACTTTGATGCCACTGCTGAGTCGTTAAGTTTGGTGCAGTGCTCTAAATAGTCTGTAGCAGCTGCTTGTTTTTCTGGAGGGAAGTTTGCTTAATAGGTTGCAGTCTTTGATTTTTGCTGGCAGATCCTTTCTGTGTTGCTCTGAATGACCTGCAAGCTGTGTTGCTGTATTTAATGGTTTGCAGCATCGATTGCTTGAATTGCTGTGTTGATCCTGGGTGATAAGGAATGAGTCTGGCTTCATTAAAGAGTAAGTTTGTGCAGTTAGATATCCTCATCAGGGATATGCTGTTCAGGGATCTGGGGGCATTTTTATCAGTTTTATGTCTTACACTGGAATGAGTTCTTTTTCAGGAAGGTCTACTCTAGTTCTAAGAATGAGTTTAAAGAAGCCTTACAGCTTGTACGCTGTGTGAAGGGGGTTAGATGTTTCTAATAGTCCTCTGTGGGTACTTTTTTAAGAAGCACACAGGCTGGGGACATTCAGTCTTTCACGTGTTGCATCTTTGAGGTTGGGAGACCCAGGCACAGCCTGTGCTTGAATTGTAGCAAATGAACCTGAGTTCTTAAGTGTTCAGAATACAGTTTTTACTTAGGCTACTGGCTCCAGTGGAATCATCTTAAAGGATGAAATAAAAATAAATTTATTTCTTTTCTGTCACTTCCCTGTGAAAGTTACTAACAGAAAAGTCAAGGCTAACAGCTTTTCAGCATAATGATCCTCCTCACTGTGAAGCTTTAGCTTACACTTTCTGTCTGGTGACAAATGGCTTAACTCGGGTCATTGCAGTGGAATAACATTTACTGCCTCCGGACCCGTACTGGGAAGCGGATGCATTCAGGAGTTTACATGTTCTTTGCCAAGCCTTGCTTTTGACATTTATGCTTTTGAGGCACTTTTAGATGTGTGCTGGATTGGTTTATTTTAGTATCAGTTAAGTGAAATTTTAATGCTGCATTGGAATGTTAATGAAGAGTTGTGTATTTTAAAAGAAGAAATGTCAATAGGGACTGGCATGACCCCAGTGGGGATGAGGTAACCTATGGAATTACCACCCAGGATTTTCATCAAATCTGCCTTTGTAAATCTTTAATTTCCTCTACAGGGCTATGACCAGGAGGAGACAATATGGGGAAGTTGCCAACCTTCTCCAGGGTGTTGTGAATGTGTTAGAGCATTTCAACAAATACATGGGGATTCCTCAGATTCGACAGCTTTCTGAAAGGTAAAATGGTCAAACCCTGAGCACTTGCATGCCTGCTGGGAAGAGAAGTTAGAAAATGCATTAGGCAGTATCAGTGTGTCAGGGATGTAAAGTCTGGACATGGTCCTTAGAGCTTCTTTTGAGCCAAAACAAGTAGGTTAAAGTTGGACACAGTTTGCTCAACTCTTGAGCAGCCTATTCTGTTAATACTATTCTGTTAAATAACAGTAATTAGTACAGAAATAATTAATGACAATTCTGTGTTTCTCATTGACTGGCTTTTAACTTACTAGAGTAATCTGTGGGAGTGCAAATTGGTTTAGGTGATCTTCATGTGCAGGTGTTTGAACCCTGAGGTGATGCTTTCTCCAGCTTCCTTGACCTCAGTGATACAGTTCAGCAGCCTAGCATGAAGCAGAAATATATACATTATAATACATTAATGGTGCTTAGAACCCCTTTCTGCCCAGGCATGTGCCTTACTGTTGTCAAATCACTGTTAAAATGCACCTTTGCCCAAGGCTTTAGGCAGGCAGGATTTCTTTTTGTGCATTGTCAAAACTCAGTTAATCTGCACACCTTGAGTTTCTTCTGCCAAAACCTGCTCCCATTGCCCAGTTCTGTTGAGATGTGAGGCTTATAGCAAATCCTCCCACAATTGCATGCAGTACACCTTGGCTGCTGAGTTTATGTACTCTTGATTTTCTATTGTGCAGTCACACATTTAATTTTGGTGAGTTTTGATGGAACTCCAGCAGCAAATGGCCACAGTTCTCAGCAGTACCCTGGTCTCTGAGGGTCTTGGTTTCATTGGGAGGTGACAGATGGGTGTCAAGGGAATGAGACCCTCTCTGTTCTAGAGGCCGTTGCTGTCCCTGGCCAAAACCTACTCTTCCTGCTTTACAGCAGGCTTTACTTCTCTTACATCACACACACAATGTTTGTTTAACAGCCTGCAGTACAGCTGAGCATAGCTTGGAGGTGAAAATAGCCTTTTAACATTAGGGATGAACCTTCTTAATGATACAGCCATACCTGAGATCCCATGAGAGTTGCAAATGTGTCACTACCATCCTCTTGATGCGTGAGGTGACTTTGCTCATTACAGAGGTACTTGAAGGAGCCTTCCAGGCACAGTAATTAATGTTTTTGGTAACTTCTCCTGCTAAGACATGAGCTGGCTGCCTGTGCTGTTCAGTGATGGAACGTGGTTGAATGATTTGTTTGCAATATTTTCATCTGTTGGCCTTTCTTTATGGTATAGATACCTCTTCCAGAAACCCCAGATGGAATCCATGAGATGGAGCAACAGAAAAATTCACCCTAAGTCTAGAGAGAGAGAGATGAGGCCTTGTTTTAACACAGCATTTGGCCATAAGTGTTTGCTTAAATGAACGTGAACATCAAGGAAATATAAACGTCAGGGCTTTCCTGAATTTAGGTTGTTGTCTATTCCTGCCTCATGCTCAGAAAGATAACTTGCTTCATTTTCTTTGAGTGGTAATACCCTTGGGCAGAAACCTGCTGTCATTGGCCATTTTAAGACCAAATATAATTTAAGCCGCAGTCCAGAATTTTGGCTGGTTTTCTGATGGATGATTATTTAATACTTTTGTAGCTGCTGATAATTAGAGCAAACAATTTGGACTGCTGCTAAAACGCACAGTGGTTTCGAGTCACGGCAGAGAGACTGGCAAGGACATTGAGAGAAACTTCTTTTGTTTTATTCTCCCTTCAAGATAAGGATCTGAAAAGCTCAGGAAAGTCTGTTCCTCCTATTTTTAGAATTGCCTCAGCAGGGTTTTCCTTCCAGTGTTTACACAGGGAGAGTTGCACCATCTGGTAGCGATAGAAGCGGCTGCTTGTGGGGTGAAAGAAGAGCTGCACCCAGGGTGTTGCTGATTTCTCTTTACTGCTTTGACATCCAGGCAGCAAATTACTACAAGGAGGTCTATGGCACAGTAATATCTGCTTTGGAGTTTGGCTACACGTGTATGTATTAGGGCCCAATTTGGAGTTGAGTTTTCACTCTCTTTGCTTAGGAAGTACCTTCGTGATTCATGAAGCATCAAAGAAGTTTGCCTGGCTTCTTGCAGGGCTATTTTTAGACTGTGAATTTGCTGGGGTTTGATATCTCATGAATTTGGTTTAATGGTACAAATGAAGCCTCTTGAGATGTTTGTGAAGGCAAGAAATGCGTTAGTAGATGTTGGCACAGGTGTGTGACAGTAACCAAAGTCTATTATATACAATAGGTTTATTATATACACTGTGAAAAGAGAAGAGTCTGTTGCTTTCTTTAATAAAAGAGCCTCTCTTTCTTGTCATGAATGCAGTGAAGCCAAATATGAATGGAAAACCATGGGAAGGAGAAGTGCCTGCTCAGAGGTGTTTCATGTGTTCTTTTTCATAGGGTATTCAATTGAGGTTCCCGCTTCTTGATGCTGTGAAAACTGATGATGTATTTTTAATGTTGTTTTTCACCTGTTCTGTCCCTTTGAAAATAACCAAACAAACTCCCTCTTTAAGTATTAATTGGAGACCTGGACTGAAGTCTGAGAGTCAAAAAGAAGTTCGCTTCTTGTGGTTATCCTGTTGATTTAAAAGTGGCACAATTCATAGCCAAATGTAAATGTTTTCCTAATCATGTTCTTAAACCAACTTCTTATAAGGTACATTGGAAATTGTTTGTTGTAGTAAATACGAATATTTTATTTTCTGTCAATCCTCTTCTGTTTTCTGTCTCTGGAGGGAGTGTATAACTAGCAGTTACAAACCCACCCATGAAAGTGGTCAAGAAAGCCTAGCAGGTAGTGGAAAAAAGCCTGGAAAGTATTTAGGAGAAAGATGATTATAAGTTTGCCACAGAGAACAGGCTGGCTCAGCCTCTTTTTATCTCACCAAGCTGCCAGGCCTAGTTTAAGATTTCTGGTAGCTTTGGCTAAAGGAATTGTGGTTTCTAGTAATGCAATGTCATTTGAAATATAACATATATTTGAAATATAACAGTGGGTTTTCTTGTTTTTATGTTTTTTTAAAGGCGGGGAAATGGGAGAACAAAATCCACTAATAATAAAACGAAAGTCAGAGAAACAGAAATCACTAACACTCGGGTAACCAGAGGTTTTGGCACATGCGAGCAACCCCAGGAAAAGGCAGTTCCCTGCTGCGGTGAACCAGGATTGTTGCTGCCATACCCCTGCATGCTGCCAGGGGGAATCTAGTCAGGAAAAATATTCTAGGAAGAGATCCTTAATCTGTTATCAGCTGAGAGTTTCTGGGGTTGCTTTAGGAGGCTGTTCACTTCCTGCAAGTGGTTGAACACACACACTTTTATGCACTCGTGCAGAAATGGCCCTTCAGCAGTGAATGCGAGTGAAGCCGGTCGTGGGGTAGAGGCTTTTATCACTGCAGTTTCCATTGCATGAAGATTATTCTGAGTTATCGAAAGCATTACAGCTTTACATGGGGAAGAATAATCCATAGTGGCTGAAGCAAGTGCCTTCCTGTGTTCTCTACCTAAAGCAATCACTCTGGAAAGAAATGGCATAAAGGTTTTCATGTTTCTGGCTGCCTACTCATGGGGGAAAAAATAATCATGCGTGCCTGTGTGTGTGTGCTTGTGTGAAGAGGGATAGTTACTGGGAGGGCAGTGAGGGTCCCTGTCATTGCTCACACACACCTAAACCTTTGGCAGCTTTAGTGTCTATTCTATCCCCATTTTACAAAATACGAAAAAAAAATAAAAGCTAAAACTCACTTTCCCTCTTTGAGAGATTTTAAAGCCAGACAGAAATATGTATCTTTAACATCCCAGTTCAAGGCATTCCTGCAAGTTTCTTAATTTAAGGATATGAGAATCCCTGTTAAGACTATCCTTAAGTACTTTCCTGAATCGGAGCCTAAAATAACAAAGCCCGCGGACAGAGCTTTTGACTGTTTGACAGGGCTTCTTTTAAATTTGTTGAGTCTTCAGGAATCTGGATGGTGCTCTTCTCAGTGCCTCGTCTGTGCTCCCTGCAGCTGTTGTCAAATAGGAAGGTTGCTGTAGCTGGTCATAAGGAAAGAAGTACGACAGCTAATAACTTGTTTATAAAAACTCATTCATTTCTGCACCTCTTAATGCTAAAGACTTCTAGCTCCTTGATTATTTCAAAGATAGAAACTTTTAGTCCATGTTTAGCATCTTTTTTTTTTCTTTTTTTCCTCATTTTTCTTAAAGATAAAAGGTTTGGTTCTGTGATGCTTTCTTACATGAATTACTAGTGCTTGCTTGTACGGTGTAGGCAGGATTATACCTGTAGTTGTGGCTGTTGGGCTGGGCTCCTCCTTACTGCTTAAATTTCGCACTCCTATTTCAACATATTTGTTTCACAGGTAGGAAGGTGTTAACTAGGGATCTATACCTGGGAGAGTAGAAGGGTTTCTAAACATTCCTGTGAAGCAGAGAGCTTAAATAAAAATTACATTTGACATTGCAGGCAGGAAGCTTTTCCAGCAAAATCCCCATAAATAAATCCTGAATAAGGCAGGTTATGCATAAAGTTAAATCACAGATCTGAAGTTATATTTCATTTAAAGGACTAGAATTTTCTGCATTTGGCACCATTAAAGAATCCAGCCTGTTCTCCAGCGTTGTCAGGTCATCTTGTTGAGTTTCACTACTAATGGACCTCAAGTGGGAAGATTAAAGAAGCAGTTCAGCCTTTGATAAGGCTGAGGAATCATAATAAAAAGAATCCAGGTTTTCTCCCCACAGTCTGAGCAAACATTTTGACAAAAGTAAATGTAGCCACTCATTGTGACACCTCAGTCTCAGTGGAAAAAGCCACTGCTTTGAGTGATCAATTTAGACCTTAAAGCATTTCCAGTATAATAAAAAGCGGTGGAAGAGTTCAAGGGCTGCGGTGGGACCTAAGTGCCTGTTTGTTTTGGCTTTTTCCAGTATGTGCAGGCATTTCCATTTCCCTAGAAGTATCAATTAAGCTGTATTGACTTTTATTTCTGGAAATGGGAAGCTTTCTTCTCTCAGCCAGATAAAGAGCAAGGTTGTGGTTTGTTCAAAACCTTTTATCCATTTCATACCTTTGGTTTTTCACGCTTAAGATGTGGAGGATTTATAAGGTAAAGATGCTGCCAACAGTATTCACATGGATGCATTGGAAAGTAGGTCAGTGTACCTGGAACTGTGAAAGGTTAATGATGAAGCTTGAGCTATTATGAAGCTTTTTATACGTTAGAAACACACTTTTGTTGAAATGTGATCAACGTACACAAATGTGAAGATGGGTTGGTCACGCTGACATTAAAGGAACCCTTCTGATTTGTCAGCTGATTAACAGACCCTTATTGAAATACTAAATTACAGCCAGGTTAAGCCATCTAGGACATGTTCTGCTACAGCTCAGAGATCAATGCTGTAGAGCTGGAGTTGTCATCCTGGTGTCATTCATGGACCAAATGCTCTCCCAGTTTTGCCGTACAGGCCTTCATGGATGGATGAAGGATGTTTTCTCTTTAGCATGCTTTTTATTTTTTGTGTCCCTTAAAAACCTTTGTGTATCTGTTAATGTTTTAGACCGCTTTATAGGAATGTTTGCAGGCAATGAAACAAGAAAGTTGTACTACCAACAAAGCCTGTGCTTTCTCTGTCCTTATCAGGGTGAAAGCAGCACAGAATGAGTTGGGACAACAGATCCTGGCTGACTTCGAGGAAGCCTTTCCTTCTCAAGGTACAAAGGTAAGGTTCTCATTTCCCCTCTTTCTCCCATTGAATATGTTGTTGAAAACTATTCAATGTAATTGGCATTGGTTTAAATCTCATTTTACATCTAGACTGGATATCTCTCTCTTTCAAGAGTTGTTTTAGAAAGCAAACAAATTTCCCAGGCTGTAGGGTGTCAGGTATATTTCTCACTGCTTGTGTCTAGTGAATATGGCAGAGAAATTACACCCTTCTTCTGTCACGCCGTGACACATCTATTGCAGCGAGGTCTGCAAGCCAGTCAAGGAATGCCCCAAGCAAACCATGTCTGGCCCTAAGGAGCAGAGTGCGGTTCCCTCAGCACCTCACCCAGCTTACTGGTTATTTGTTGGACACGCAAAGGTTTGTGTTGTGTTCAGAGAAAGCCAAGCACAGGCTGTTTGTTGACATGCTGCCACCAAGTTTCTCTTTGGTTTAGTCAGCACAGATACAAATCTGGGCTAAGGCTGAGGCACCAAATGTGCTTTCCCAAAATTATGCATCCAAATGTTTGCAAACAATATGTGGGGTAGGTGTGAATTGAAATTTGCTTCAAGGAAAATACTAGTTCTGTTTTCCAAAGTGCCAGGTCTGCTTTTTCCTTTATAAAACTAACAAGTACAGAAATGCAGAAACTATTTGGAACAGATCTTTAATGAAGGGCAAATCTGTGTCCACATGAAGCAGCATCAAAAGAGCTTTTTTTGAAAGAAGTTTCTAATTTTTCTGTCTTCTCTTCTAACATCATGGTTTGTGCCAATACAGACCAGCAGAAGCTACTTTATGTTGCAGATTGATCATCTGTAGACTGCGTTTTTCCTCACATTAATTTGGCTTTTAGGTTTGCAGAAAAGGGGTTTGCTATTCCCACTTGTCAACCACGTTTCTTAGCTGTTCCTCAGAGAATCTAGGCTGATGAAGGGCTTTGCAGAAGTGATGGGACAACAGTTCTTTCTGTAGATGGGGCTGGCAGCTTTTCTGTGGTGAGGTGCTTCCTGGCTGCTGAGCTGTAGAACAACTATATGGCCAGTGAAATGGAAGCAGCTCAGTTTTCCTCCCAACAGAAGAAAGATGCCTATGTGATAATAAAGAGTAGCAGCAGAAGCATTAAGGAGAGAATAATGGGAAAGGGTAAAAACAAGATAAGCTGAATACTGCAGGGTAACCTGCAGTACAGTTTGCAATCAGCCGGTCAGCTATTTAACCTTAAAACATTTGTTCCTGTTTATTTTGATAGAGGTCTGGCGGACCCAGCAATGTCCTACGTGATGCGTGTCTAGTCGCCAACGTCCTGGATCCCAGAATCAAACAGGAAATCATCAAGAAATTTATTAAACAACACCTCTCAGAGTATCTGGTCCTTTTCCAGGAAAACCAAGATGTAAGGAAAGCTTAGCAAGCTCCATTTGGATTTCACATTTTGCTGGCGTTCGTGGAGGTCACGTTTCCACAGGTTCCTGTGGTGAGATGTTTCTAACGTGAGGGCTCAAGAGCAGAGATGTGTGGGTGTGGTATGAACTGGTGGATGAGTTGGGAGTCAATGTCATCTCTCCCAGGTTGACTTCTTCCCACCTTGGACCTCACTTTCATGTACCAGCACTGGAAATGTTTCCTTCTCATATAGTAATAAATTCAAGTTCATAAACTTTCTGCCTTTTAAAGGGTTGAAAAATCAAGCTTCGAAAATTACAGACCTAAAAACTTTGAAAAACAACAAGACTTCCCCCCAAACAAGCAAAAAAAACACCTCCAGCAAACAAAATGCCTAAAAAAGGGGGGAAGGGATTTCCAGAAGTGGATTAATCTTTGCAGCTAATTTCTAAACTTCCTATTCTGGTGCTAACAGCTTTGAAAAATTTACTATAATCATCTTGAATTTGAAAAACTACCAAAGGACCAACCACAAAACCAACTTTGAATCAAAATGCGGTTTAACAATTTTGAAATTTTAAGTTTGTGACAAAGAGGGAAAAAAAAGCTAAAGTGCTTCATTTTAAATAGCATTTTTCCATCAAAGTTTGTTTTTATTAATCTTGCAACTTTCTGACCAGAAAGCACTAATGATGAGGGGGGAAAAAGTCCCATTCTGCTCATGTTAGAGGAATTCTTGTAGATGTCTCTGTATCCACAGTACAGCTTAATGGAAGCATCCAGGAATTCCTGCGATCTCATCCCACTGTTGACTTTAACCTCTCTTTCTGTGAAGCAAAGGGGGTGGGATCAAACAAATGATTTATGGATTGAGTTTTCAATAGTACTTACATGATTTAGGTTTGCTGTTATCCTTGTTTTGAACAGAACTTGCTCTCTTAATTCTCAGAAGATAGAGTTTGCAGTCTGGCATGTGTTTAAGCACTTTGAATCATAGGATAATTTAGGCTGGAAAAGACGTTTAAAATCATCAATCCAACTGTTAACCCAACACTACCAAATTCACCACTAAACAAAGTCCCTAAGTGCTGCATCTACACGTCTTTTAAATACCTCCAGGGATGGTGACTCCACCACTTCCCTGGACAGCCTGTTGCAGTGATTGACAACTCTTTCAGGGAAGAAATTTTTCCTAGTATCCCGTCTGAACTTCCCCTGATGCATCTTGAAGGATTCAAAGAATTACTAATAGTGGTCAAGTTAGCTTGGATCAATAGCACAAACTGCTCTGAAAATACAGCAGCACAGTTAAGTAGTCAGGCTGGTGCTGTTTAAAGATAATGTTGTCCATCTTACTCAGGTGGCCTGGCTGGATAAGATCGACAGGCGCTATGCTTGGATAAAGCGTCAGCTGGTGGACTACGAGGAGAAGTACGGGCGGATGTTTCCCCCGGAGTGGTGCATGACGGAGCGCATCGCTGTGGAGTTCTGCCATGTCACGAGGTGAGTGTCTGGGGAGGTGCCTTGTGATGCCTCTCAGCAGTGTCACCTTCCTTAAAACAACAGCTTGGCTTGGCTTTTGCCAAATTGAGCATTTATCCATAGGACTCTAAAGGCAGTCTTCGAATATCTATGTAGAATTCTCTGTGATTAAGAGCAAGTGAAGAGTGAAAACCCTGAGAAGCATCACTAAAACTGCATGTAACTGTTGAGAGTGAGATACTGTGGGAATCAATTTTTAATGTAACAGAGGTAAAAATCAGTAACATTAGAGACCAAGTAAAGCTGACTGCCTCAGACCATGCTTTTTGCCAGCCAGAAACGGGACCAGTGGAAAGTGCCAGCTGGAGTCTCAGGGGCACCATTGCCTTTGTTCTGGGACCCCAGTCAGAGACACTGCAATTCCCAAGGTTTGATTCTGCAGGCTTTCCTGGCTTCAGCGGGGTGCTGGCTGTTAGGAGATGGGGTCCTGTTACCCACAAAGCTATAACCAACTGTGGTTATGTTTGAAATGTGATCTGTAAAGCAGTTTTATGTTAGAGAGCATCTTAGGAATTAGCATGACTTTTTCTGTGATGAAAGTCTGTCTAGGGAATAGACTGAATTACAGTGTTAGATCTTTCTCTTTATAGAAAACCACATTTGCTTTTTCTATTCCCCTCGTCTTCCTTCTCTCTTTCAGGACAGAGCTTGCCAAGATAATGCGCACGAGAGCAAAGGAGATTGAGGTGAAATTGCTTTTGTTTGCAATTCAGAGGACAACCAACTTTGAAGGACTTCTGGCTAAACGCTTCTCAGGTTGCACTCTGGCTGATGGAACAGTGGTAAGGGGATTTCTAAGAGCAGCCCTTTACTCGACAATGTCTTTGGGAGAAAAAAATCCCTCTCACACATAGCTATGGAAATGGGAGACTGCAAAAGGTGTCACCTGCAGCCTCCTTTTGCACTTGTTAAGGGTGTTTAGTGTGATGTGCTCAATGGCTTGTAGTTGGGAAAGTGTTTCTTGATATTGACTGTGGCAGAGAGCTCACAAGAAGGAGAAAGGACACTGTTTGTGTACTTTTTTGGTTCTCCTAAGCCCTGTGCTGTTTGCAACTGAAACCACATTGCCAGGGAGAACCACAATGTAATTATGGCATGGTGACTGCGTTATAATGTTTGTTCTCTGCATGGTGATGACACATCATAACTAAAAGCTCCTTCTTGTCTACGTTTCTAGCTTCCACACACTCACCACATGGTACCAACTTTCAATTCCACATTGTCTGTTGGGTTAGTCTTACTTGCAGGGGCATTAGTGGTTTCTAGTTTTCAATGTCTCATTTGGTAGACTGTAAAGTCAGAGCCAAGAGAAACAGCTCAGTGAATATCTCTGGGACCATCTCTGTTCTTTTTCTGCCTGAAACCTCAGCCAAGAGTTCTGCCAGCCAAGTGCCCTGGGAGCACAGAGTCCACGTGTGACTCAGAAGCTGTTGGTTTGAGGTTGGCTTCTCTGACCAGCTGGTGTCTTGAAGCCTACTTGGATGTGATAATTCAGCCTATGAGGCAACCCTGCTGGACCCACTTGTAATTTGCTGTGGATCAGTAGGTGCCACTAATTAAAAAGGGAAGTCCTGTAAGGTTTTCCTCCTGGCTGAATTTAGATCTTTCAAGAATATGGCTTTATTTTTCTGACAAATTTCATAGGGAATCTGCATCTTTGATTAAATTGGCTTCACTGGGTTGTTGTCCCTTTGGAGAGGATAGGCACAGAGGCAGTTATAACTGAGAAAAATAGGAGGAGAGCGTGTAGTTTGCAATAAAGGAAAATTTTTTGTCCCCCTTTCTGATGTGCCTGGAGGCTTTGACTCACTGACAGTGGGTGAGCTTGGGTGTAAGAAGTGCAGGCTTCTTGCGGTGCTCAAGATGAATGCGCTGCTGGAGCAGTGGAGAGGAGCCAGACTCATGCCCTGTAGTAGGAGGGTGTGCTGTAACCTTGATGAAGAGGCACTGCCTGGCAGTCTGCAGTCACCTCTGTGTTTGGAAAAGACAAACTCTTCTACAGTGCTTTGAAGTAAAGCAAAACAAACTGTTCTCTAAGGAGCTTCCTCTTTTTTTAACAGAAGAAGCCAGAAGTGCCACCTCCCTCCACCAACCCCTTTCTGGAGGATGAAACTGGGACAGAGACAGATGAGATTGTGATTGAGAAGAGTGATATGGACAAAGTAAGTCTTTGAAGTTCTTCAGTTGTCAGTGAGGCAGTCTCTGTGTTAAAATCTCTAGTGATGCCTAAGCTTTTCTCATCACATAGATTTGAAGGGTTTGTTTTCACAGCAATTAATTTAGTGCAGTTTTGATCCTTTGGGCAGCGTACACTCCCAGTACACCCATGGTTTGCTCTGGCTCACTTCGCTGAAACCAAAGCAATCTTTATTTCAGTTAATGGTGCGGAAACAATCTGCCACATGAGAGTGAGTTGGATTCTGTTCTAGGCCATACAGCAGTGGCTCAAATGTAACTAAGGATTTCTGTCAAAGAAAGATGAACTAACAGAGTTGGGTTGTCTGATCCCAGAAGAAGCTCCCACTACGAACAGTTGCAATTCATATTTTTCCTTTTCAGCGAGGCACACGGAGCCTGGAGTCACCAGGCAACTCATTGAACTTTCAAGTGTCAGTTTTAGATTTTCACTCTACATATATTACTTGTGGGATTTTTATCTCTACAGTGCTTTTCATCTATTACCTCTGCAAAGCAGGCAACACCTAACCACTTGTAAAAGCACTGGGTTTCCAAAGCCCTCTTCAAACATTAAAGGAGCAAATAGTAAGCACCATTGTTTTAATTGGCACCAATATCAAAGCCTGCAAGCCCCATACTTTTTAGTCTCCAGATGGACGTTTTTTAAGTGTTCAGTTGTAAGTTGTTCAAGGCAGGTACCCTCTCCTTGTTTGGTGAGTTTACAGCCCTGTAAATGGGCCATTTGCAGGTGGTATCCTGATGGATGTCCGGGCCCTGAGACCTACTCAGATCCATGCCACTGGGGAGATCTGGGGTGTGGTAGGTCTCCACCAACACAGTTTAGTGCACTGCATCCTCTCCAGATTTTCACATGAGCAGGGCAGCCCTCTGCCTTCCACTCCAGCCCAAGTCCTGAAGTACAATGATGAGGAAAAGTTTTGCTCTTTCCATTAAAATACAACTTAGACAGTTATCAGTGATGTGGAAGACAGAGATTGGGAACTCAGGGAGACAGGTGTGTGATGAGTTCTTTGTGAAGAGCTTGCTTTCCACTGTCTGTAGTGGCTGGGAGAAGGTTGGCTCTGATGTCTGATGACATCTGATGATGGCTCTGTGATTACATCCTTGGAGAAGTCAGTGGTGCTAGAAGACACATGAAGAGATAATTACACTAATTAGGCTGCTTAGGGCTGGTTGTGTTGAACAGTGGAATGCACTGCCTTGGCCAGAAGCACTTCTGAGAAAGGAACTGCTCTGCTTCCTGTACGTGGGCAGGCTGGTATGAAGCCATCCATGAGGCTATCCCTTGGAATGCCATTTGTAGTGAGGTTGCCCTCTCTTTCTGGGTACACCCTGTATTAACCCTCACAACACAGTCTTGAGGTCTGCCAAATGGGAACCCCATAGGGCTCCCATTTCAGTTTCAGAAGCACTAACATCTGGTGGTTAGCGCTGGTGAGTTCATGTTGGAGGTCTCCTACTTTAACAAGCTGAAGAAGAGAACGAACAGGAAGAGTTGAAGACGAAGAACTTGAGTGATAGAGCTCTTCCAAGACACTAGTCCTGAGAATTTAAGACACTTGGGAGTGTAAGAGGGAGCACAAGAATATTTTTTCTGGGGGAATCCATGTTAAAAAAGAACCTCTTTTAGTAATCCTAGCAGTTCAATTTAATCTGTTTACTTTGGATAGCAATGAAAGGAAACTGGGCCAGCTGCAGACCTTCTTACTGTGACAACAGTAACCTTTTATTATTTCCATCAAACTCAAGGAGGAAATAGCTTAAACATCTGCAGCTTTTGGACAGGATTTCACTCTCCGAAACACAGCTTCACTGCTACTGTTAAAAGATTTAGCATTCTCTCCACCAGACGTGCTGGGAGCAGCATGGTGCAAAGACACACACGCACACACACAGAAAACTAGTCCTGCAATAGGAGCTGACTCTTCCAGCCTGGTAAATCATAAACATTGTGAATCTGCAACCTTGTATTAGCGCTGCCATTCTGGAGACTTGGCCACTGGAAGGTTGCTGTATTTGCCGACTATTGTTTCCCTTCTGCTCTGCTGAGTGTGTGCATTCGGCAGAAATGGGCAGGCCCCTGGCAGTGGGGTTGGGATGCAGAGTGCTGGGTAGTGGCTCTCTCCCAAAGCTGTGAAAACTTATATTCTCCAGTTGTGCTCTTAGAGAGAAAGTTAATGAAGCCAGCCTTACAGAGGTGATCTGGTCTCCATAAAACTGTTTGCTCACTTCAGGTTTGCAGCCATATGTTAGTATTCATTGTGGCTTTGACACGATTGTTATTTCTGAGCAATGCTTACCTAGTCATTCCGCAAAAGACTTAGTGCCACCTCCTCTGGCATTTAGGAAAGTATGTCCTTGAGGGTCTCTTGTGTTGCTTTTCTTATGCTTAAAAGAAAAAAAATCAATAAGAAAAATTTGTATCTTTGTTGGCTGGGAGCTGATCCTGGCTTTTTGTGGAGAGAGGCAAGAATTCCATTCCAAGGTCACTGCAGCCCTCTTTGCAAGCAGGGAAAACATGTCAGCTTGCTGGGGAGCAATGGGAAAGATTATCTATCAATAAAAAACAATAATAAAAATGGAGCTGTAAGGCAAAAATGAACTTAAAGGCTCTGCCCAGCCTGGTACTTGAACATGCAGAGATGTAAGGATGTGAGTAGAGCCAGTGGCTTCAGTGAGATGAGCTTGGCCGCTGTGAGCAGTGCAGGACTAAGCTAAAATGAGAGTAAATCAGATGACTCCCAAATCGTATGTGCTTAAAGCTCTAAATTGACTTTAAAATACAAGTCTTTGCATCCCCAGAAATGCACTTCACAGTGGAAGCATTCCATAATGTTGTCTATATAATTCCAGCTCCTCTAGTAATTACGTTTATTTTATCTAAATAAAAACATCCAGATGAAGTCTGTAAATTTGAGTTATTCTCTTTTAATATTCTAAAATGTAGGGATTTTTCAATGTTTCTTGTACATAAGTGCTGCATTTCATTTCAGAGGTGACTAGTGGAATCTTAGTACTATTCAAAGGGTTCAGCAAGGTTTTAGTTTCAGACTGCATTAAGATTCTTCTACTGAAACCTGTAAGCATGGAGCAGCCTTTTCTTTAAGGATAAGAATATCTTGCAAGTGAAAAGATAACTCCTTGGAATACTAGCAGCTCTGCAAGAGGAAGGGAAGACTTAGACATGTGAACCCTGTATATGTCAGTTACATGTCTTTGATTATTTGACAGCAAATTTCTGTGTTGTAATATTTCTAAAGACTCAGATCCTTCTGTGCTGTTGCATTGCTGTTTCTTCTGGGTCTTATAGGGCACATTTGAAACCAACACTCTAAATGTTTTTTACAGCCAAAGAAGCCAAAGGTTCCTGACAATCCTTTCCATGGCATTGTTTCCAAGTGCTTTGAGCCTCACCTTTACGTGTATATTGAATCTCAGGACAAGTGAGTAACCAGCATGGACTTTCGGGTTTGTTTGAGTTTGAAAGTGCATTGCAGTTGTATTGTGCTTGATTCCGTACTCAAGCTTCAGAAAACTCGTTTCTTGAAAGTCTGCTTTCTGATTTCTTCAGGAGCGGTATTCGTGGTTCAAGAAAGTTAGAATGAGTGGGACCTTTGCTTGGGCAAAAATGAGCGTTCAGAGGGCTGTGGATGTTGGTTTCATTTGGAATTGCAAAGGCCTGAAGGAATGATGCCCATTGCCTTTCTGCGGAAGAAGCTTAGTGTTTGTGAAATTGCTTCTGTTGCCTCTGCAATTCCCACTGTAGACATACGCCTTTCTTTTGTCTCATGTCTTCCACAAATAGTAGGTTTGCTTTTTCTGTAAAATACACATGTGGCTTCCTGGCAGAGGACTTTCAAGATTTGCTTTGTACAAATAAGTTATTCGAGATCCTCAGATGAAAGCTGCTATAGATGAGCTGGCTGTAAGATAACATTATCATTTCTCACAGATTGGGACTTTGTCAAGGGCTTTAGTCCCTGGAACCTTTCTTCATCTTCCTCTTTGACTTGCAGCAAAATAACTTGAATGAAAGAAGCTTTCAGCTTAGAGCTCTGAGAAGTTTTTAGAGTTCTCACCACACTTTCTTGTGCACCTTGGGTCACACCAGGGTTTATATAACATCCCTGTAACAAGTGCAGTGATAAATGGGAAAGGAGGTAGTTGAAAAATGTTCAAAACAGTCTTTTAGTACAGGTTAGTGTCTGGAAAGGAGAAAGAGGTGCCTGCCTCATGTAACTCATCTGTCTATGCCCTTCTAGCTTCGAAGGTGTTACACGTGAGAGAGGGCATATAACTTGAGGCTTGTAGCGCCCTGATTTTGCCCAAACTCCAAGGTAGCCGCTTGAAAAAGTTTTCCCATGTCCCATCAACCTTTTATGCTTTAAATCAAACAAGTAAATAAACCTTGCACAATGGTCTCTCACGCTGGGTTTAGTTCCTGCTCTGCAGCGTTACAAAGGGAAACAGATATTTCCCCCCTTGCCCTCTGCCAACTGAGCATTAACTTGTTTGAATATTTCTTGCCTTCTCACTAGGGGCCATTTTCATCCCTGTTTTGGTAATTCTACCCCACTGTGCTCCTAGCCCTTTCAGTTGCCTTTTTTTCCCTTTTCCTTTACAATTATGATATGGTTTATATTATCTTTATAGCCACAGGCTGTGAGGAGTTCAAAGAAATACTGCCACAGTATTCCCCATGCTGCCCCTGTCTTCCAGAAATTGCTTTCCTTTATGATTTTCTCTCTTTTTCCCCCTTTGATTGAACTTTTGAGGAATCTGTTGCTGATGTTTGAAAGTGAGGATTTCTTAGATAATTAATTGTATGTTTGGGCTCTGAATAGTGTGAGCAAGAATTGTGTGAGACGTGTTCATTATTGCCTTAAGTCTGTGGCAGAATGCAGCCTGGACCTTTTTTCTCCTGAAAAGTTGCTTCCGTACCCATTTAAAGAAACACAGTGCCAAATCTGTAGCAATTTAAGAGGAGACACCTAAAGGAAACACTTTAAAGATGCTGCTCTCCACCTTTAGCTGCAATGTAAATATCAGATTTCTTAGCAGTGAAGCAGATTTCATTTCTGCCCCTTTGGGATATGTATCTTTAGCTCTAGTTTGTGGTCTGTAGGAGCAACAGGAGCACACACGTGTGAGCTGAACTGTTCTGCTGTAGTGAAGGAAGAGCTCTGTCAGGTCTGCAGTGCTGAGAGGATGCAGAGCCATGGTTAAGCGAGCTAATATGCACGTGTGCATTCGGATTATTTGGAAAACTGTCCCTTTTTCTCTTTGCTGTGTGTTTGTGACTTTGTGAGGAAAGGGGCTTCCAAAATGCCAAGTCCATGGAAATTATCCTACAAGTGGTC
>JBCJKH010049569.1:36981-48887 GCA_039877255.1 Loriculus beryllinus
TTGCTGTGTGTTTGTGACTTTGTGAGGAAAGGGGCTTCCAAAATGCCAAGTCCATGGAAATTATCCTACAAGTGGTCCAGATGTCTCAATGCCATTGCCCTTCCCCAATGCTAGGCAGATACCAGCTGTTCACATCACTGAACAGACCAACTGACTATGCACCATGTTCTTCTCGCATGCTGCTAGGTTGCGTAGTTCCTCTTGTGATTTGCAGATACACAGAAAAACACTGAATAGGTTGAGTGAAAGAAAAATGTAGGAGCCATATAGAAATGAATGGATTTAAGAACCAGAATAAAATTTCCTTTATTTCATTTCATATTTTCTATTGGTTAGATTTGGCAAGTTCTTTGTCCCAATAAATATCCTACTGGTAGGAAATACCACATCTGCACTACTAGAGGATTTTCTTGGAGCTTTTTTGAGTGTCTGTAGATAAAACGTTCATTTTCTGTAGCTCTCCTGCCTTCAAGTTTCATCTGCCAGTGGCTTTTCCTGACAAATTCTTTCTGCTCCCATTGTACCACACAGCGTTTGTTAGCCTTTATATTGTATTGGGCCAACTGAGATTAATGTGAAAGTTTGATCAACATCAACTGAAGCGTGCATTAATAATGTATTAGTTCCCTTAGTGCACAGTAGCCTGATGTTTTGCCCATGTGAAATGAGAGCATGTGCTCACAGCCTGCCTTTGACAGGCAGTTTGTCCAGGTTAGAGTCAGAACAAGCATGAAGCTCCAGTGCTATTCTCCCAGCTCCATCCCTGACAGTGTTCAGTGCCACATTGGAAGGGGCTTTGACCAACCTGGTCTAGTTGAAGGTGTCCCTGCCCACGGCAAGGAGTTTGGAACTAGGTGATCTTAAGGTCCCTTCCAACCCAGACCATTCTGTGATTTTATGACAGCTGCATTTGCTCCTGCATCCCAGTTGACAAGACTCTGAGAGACCAAGAAAATGTAGATACATTTCACTTGCCTCGGAGAAAAGTAGAACATGTGGAGTAAGCATAAAAAACCAAAAGCCACTGACATTCCTGACTATGTCTTGAGAATGAAGGAAAAAAAAAAAGTGGCTGGTAAATGCTAAGAAAGCTCCACTTTGTTGCCCAGATGGAGCAAAGTGCAGATGCAGAGGTGGAAGTGCAGCTGCTTAGTTTAGTGGGACTTTTGACAAGGAGCAGGCCACGTCCGTTTTACTTGGGAACCTGAAGGAATGCTACAGCTTGCAGCACGTGTGAGCCCTCCTGCAACAGCCATCTGTTTGGCTCTTCTACAGCTATGGGGGGAGGTCTATTTTGCTTCACTGTGGTCAAATACAATCAATGCTTTGGTTCAGTGTTCAATTGCTGGTGCCAGTGTAGAGATTTATCACATCAGTTGAACAGCCTGATGTTTTTATGGTTCTTGTAACAAAGCCGAGGAACTGTGTGTATCTGTAGAATCAGAGGTATGTAAAGTACTTAAAGCACCAAGCAATAAGCATGAATAAAGGGGCTACTTGTCTTTGCAATAGCCTGTGAGGCTGGCTTAAGCCAAAGAGCCTTGCTTCATGATTTAAAGCCCTGTTATTGCAAGCACATGGTGGATCACCCATGATAGGAGCTCATTTGCTTTGGTACAGCAATCTGGGTTTATCAGGGAAGTGACAGGTCACTTTTTGTACTGGTGCAGTGTTGTGAGTTCTTTGGTCAGCTGGAATCAGAGTGGGTTTTCTCCTTTATAAGACAAAAAAAAAAACAAACTGGGGAAAAGTTTTCATTGTTGGCAGGTTTGTTCCCCTTTCATTGGCAGAGGTAAGTAAGAATGTGCCAAAGAGTCTCAGCTGCTGTGCTGCTTGTGCTGGTGGTAGTGCTTTACCCATCCCAGGAGACCCTAACCCAGTCTCTTTGCATGAACTCTAATGTTGTGCTGGGTGTCCTATGAGTTGGCTTAAGGCTAGAACACTTCCAGCTGAAACTCTTTGACAGGTTTTTAAAGAAGAGTTTTCACTTCTATGGACAGCATTGTAAGTCTATCAATTGAGTATGTTCCTGAAAAATAGTGATAATTTATTAACTGTAAAGAATTTTATCCTATTCTCCTTCTAAGGATTTGGCTTTCTACTTATGTACTCTGGATCAGCCATTAGTTACACTCTCAGCAGGGAGAGGGGTAAAGGTTGTGCAGTGGAAGGGGAGAGCAGGGGTAATGAAGCCAAGATGGTAATGGAAATGAGATATAAAATACAGGAACCTCACAGCTCCTTTTGGTCAGCAGAGTGCCATTCTCATCTGAAATGTCTGTATATTCCTCAAAACTCAAACTTCATTGTCAGAGGTTGTGTGTGTTTGTGTGTCTGGGGGAGGAGGTTTATTGCTGTAATTCAGTTCATCTGGCAAAGGTTACTCCACTTAGTTGAGTTCTGGTGTCAGGAGAGCTGGTCTTGGTTCCTGACACGGATGTGCTGTCTCTGGAGGAGTAGGACTAGAGGAATTCCCCAAGATCAGAAGACTTCTTGGGGTCTGTATTGATGGTTCTGGCCCTCTGCCACGCTAAAAAGCCTTTTTGTCATGATGAAACAATGGAGTGAAGTTTGTTGTTGCCTAAAGACCAAAAAATTTGAGTAAGGACCAGGTTATAATGAATCACTGGAGACAATAGGAGGGCTTTTTGTGCTTTTAAAGAGTTCTAAGTAGGAAGTGCATTTTGTGCTCATGCTAAATAAAACTTTAAAGGATGTGTGGAGTTGTGCAAAACCAGGTGGTATCCAAATGGGACCAAGAAATGGCAAATGGCACACCATTTTGAGCACATCCCTTTAAAAGCCAAATTCCCTGTGGTCTGCTCCGGAGGCCGTTGATACGGGAAGCCTGACTGTTACTTTTGCTGGTAGGAATGAAACTTGAGCATACACTTTATGCACTTGCATCAGATGTGCTGAACCCAGTCCTGGCAGACTTGTGAGCTTTTATATATGGCTGGAGAACAGATTGAAGCTGCCACTATAACTCTTGAGTACAAAAGGTTGTTTACACATTGGTCCAGTCCGCATTATTGTATGAGCTTTGTGCTGAGAGGATGGAGATAAGAAAGGGCTGGGATACCCTGTACTGCTAGAATCTCAATGTGCTTGCTGGCATCACAAGACAGGGCATCTGGTTTCAAGCATTATTCTCTATCTTCCCTTTGTTTCCTCTCCCATCATACTAAAATATCTTTCTATTGTTCCTCCACATCAGAAATCTTGGTGAACTGATTGACAGGTTTGTAGCTGACTTCAAGGCTCAGGGTCCCCCCAAGCCCAATGTGGATGAAGGAGGAGCTGTCCTGCCCAGCTGTGCCGACCTCTTTGTGTACTATAAGAAGTGCATGGTGCAGTGCTCCCAGCTCAGCACAGGCGAGCCCATGATAGCCCTGACCACCATATTCCAGAAGTACCTTCGAGAATATGCCTGGAAAATTCTGTCTGGAAACCTGCCTAAGTGAGTTTTGCTTTCAGAATTGCACTTAACCCTGCTACTTGGGTAACCAGTTCATACTGTGATTCTTCTCTGCCTTAGCGCAGTATTATTATATATTATCATTTCTAATGGGGGTGGTTTATTTTTGTGATGCTTACCTGTAACTCCCTCTGTTCTGTAACATTTTATACATGTATGAATAAAATACCTAGACGTAAATCCAGTGAAAGTACAGGAAATTGTTAGGAGTTTACATCAATATGGGTAAGTATACAGGCTAAAGGAGCTCCTTGAGATACTGCCAACCTTTACAACAGATAATTTTGTATGCTATTTCTCATCTTCAGTTTGTTTCTCTTGTGAACCTGGGAGCGGCAGAATCAGTTTCTGAAACCAGTAAAATCTTTTGCAGATGGAAGGGGAGAGGGTTACATCCAGACAAGTGGAAAGATAAATTTAATGTGCGTTCTCCATCAGGCCTCAGTTGCATTCTTTATGCGCGTTTTTTTGTGTGCTCCATTTTTGCTGTCCAAGATAAATATCACTGTCCTTTTTTTTTTTTTTTAACGGATTTAGATTCTGAAGAGTTGGGAGGTAGGGAATTTCCTGACTCTAAACTGTTCTGAGTCTTTCTTTGCTGATACACGGCTGTTAATCACTAGGAGACAGTGGAAAGAAGCCACGTTTTCTATAATTTGCTATGTTGATATCATCAGTCTTTAAAACAGGTTACCACATTTTCAGATGCATGCTGACATCTGTTTAGTACTGAGGAGATAAATATGACAAGCTGCCTGATAGTTACTGAGATTTTTCTGTAATCTTTAATTAGATTTTGAGTAACTGGCAGTGAAGGTGAAGCTAGCTGGGGAGGGCTCTATTCCACTTGCATTCTAATCTCCCCTGTTGTGAATGAATGAGTTGCCCTTTGTCAAAAGCTTTGATATGAAATTCTGTTTGTCTTTCTAAAAGATATTCCTTAATCAAAATAACAGGTTTAGGTTTGATGCAAAATGACACTGACCTGTGTTGCATTGGACTTTGTTGTCACAAGGGCTTTTTATGGCACTAAAATTTAGTGATGATTTTGCAATATGTGTGTCTGTACACCTGAAAGCTTTACAGATTTTGTCTTATTTTTTAACTAGGACAACTAGCAGCAGTGGTGGGCTCACCATCAGTAGTTTGCTGAAAGAAAAGGAAGGCTCTGAAGTGGCAAAATTTACTTTAGAAGAACTGTGCCTCATTTGCAGCATCCTAAGTACTGCAGAGTACTGCTTGGCGACCACCCAGCAGGTAAGCTTTGTTCTACAGTGCCTCTTGGATGGCACCCAGCAGCAGCCCCTCTTCTGTCAGGAGATGCTGTGCTACTCCTACTTCAGGGTTAAGCTGCTGTGGAGACTTGAAGAGCCAGAAGTACTAAAATACCCAGAGTACTGTCTGATCCACATGCATCCTGTTGGTTATTGAGCCCTACGTTATTAAATCTGTATTTCAAGGAAAGAAAAGAATTGATTTTTTGCTGTTTCTACCTGAGAAAAGTAATTTGCTTGTAATACTGCTTTGCAGCATCAGTTTCGAATATAGTCCTTTTATACCTTTTGCATAATTTGTTTTGCATTGAGGACCAAATGTAAAACAAATACCCCTTGTAGTTCATGATCTCCCTTTTGTGAAAACAAGAAAAACAGTAGTTTAACATAGGTTTGAGAAAATGCTTGCATGAAATTTTGGGGCAAGGTAAACTGATATGCTTTGCAGCCCCAGTGCTTGTTACATTCAGGTGCTTTCAAAATGCAATAGGTTAGTAGATGAGCTGCGATGTTTGGCTGTATCAAGGCCTCTTCACCACTAGAACTGGCAATCCTCCTCCTTTGCAGTTTGGGCACAGGCAGGGTGTTGAAAAACATCTTTATTAGTGGGACAGGTGCCACAGTGTTAAGCTAGTACGTTAGCATGTCATACTAGAGTTACGTAAATGACCTTGGAGGTTTACTTCTTTGAGGACATGGTGCCACCATAGGCCATCCTGGCAGGTTTAGGGTGTCCAACAAGGAGAGATTTCCAGTGTTCAGTGGCTGAGTTTTGGTTATAGTCTGAGCACACAGTAAGTTTTTAAAAGCTGACTTTTCCAGGATATAAGTTTTCAAGAATGGTCATTTCAAATAAGAAATCTGATCTTTCTGTTGCTTGTTTTGTTTCCTAACAGTTGGAAGAGAAACTCAAAGAAAAAGTGGATGCAAGTCTAGTGGAGAGAATCAACCTGACGGGAGAGATGGACACTTTCAGCATGTATGTTCAGCAGATGCATCCAATATATCAAAATCCTAGTTTGTCAACCAGATGGTGCTGGAGTAATACAAGCCCAAGATTCCAGTGTTGTGGGACCCAGTTAGCAGTAGGACCGACCCAGATAGGTAGCCTAGGCATAGGCATTTCCCTGGTGAAGGAATGGTCATCCTTTGGCTAGTCCAAGAGCAGCAGTAGTACAGACTTTAGATGTAGTTGTTCCCCATCATCCTAGCCAAAGTAACAAAAGCACTGGGAAAAGGAAAGGAAATTGTGAGTTTTCATCTGAAACATCATTTGCATCTTGGCAGCTCTGGGAGGTGACTGCTACATTTCAAGAAAGGAAGCTATTTCAGTACATTCCTTCCTGCTTTAACTTCCCCCTGTTAATCAGCAGCCTTGTCAGTATGATCAAACCCCATTTCAGATGACATAAAAGACTGATCCAATCTTATATTTGGGGATTGTAATTGAGAGAAGATTATCATTCATTAAAATAACTTTTCACGTAACGATGCTAAAAATATTCCCTTCTGACATCCTCTCCACCACTGATAAACAGATTGAATGTTTTTTGAGAGAAGGAAATTGAGGCAAAAAAAATTGTTTTGCCTCACATCAGACAAAAGAAAACCTTGGTAAAGCTGGGAAAATAATCCCTATCAGCAGCTCTCCTCCTCCCTAAAACTAAGATTCAGCCCACACAGCAGTAAGATTTTTTCTTTTCAGAAGGCTTCCTTCCTATGATTCCTCCTCTCTTGCTCCAGTGGGCAGGATCCCACTGCATCTCCATTGGGATTTTTCACATGCTCTCTGGCTCCATTCCAGGCTGCAGAGACTCCCTTCCCTTTAGATGTTTCTCAGACCTTTTTGAGAGTAAATCCTTGATCAAAATCTGTGGTTGCTGTGTCCACTAAGCCAAAGCAAGCAAGGTAGCTGGGAAGCAGAAGTGAAATATGCCCTATGATGGGGTTTTCTTAACATGGACAAGTCAATGGTGAGTTTTGCATTTTCTCATGACCTGTCCATCAAGAACCAGCTGCCTTGAGTCGCTGCTGTTTCCACTGTGGCTGCCTTATGAGGTGCTTGGTTGTAAGCAGCCCGTATGATGTGTTTTGGAAATTGTTTAAAAGTATAGCTCAGGTTCGCTGTTTTGGACAGCTTTAAAGTTCAGCTGACAGCCCTGATGCATCTTGTAGCAGAGGCTTTTTAATTGACTTTCAGTCTGTTCCAATACAGTGCTTTGTCCAGTCTTCTGTCAGTGCAAGTCATAGCTATAAACCTCTCTGGTGTTTGCTCATTCAACATCGAACAAGGTGTTTCTTTTGGGATTTGATGTCTTGTTAGGCACGGTCATAAAGAGAGTGATAAAACATTGCTGCTTACACACCCTGGATAGTGTTCCACCTTTTCAGAAAGGAGAGTGCAGAACCACCTCAGATGTATATAAAGCGATTGACGTGAGATGGGGGGGTTACCCCTGGGGTGGCTAAAAATTTTCTATAGCTATGTTGGAAAAATGAGCTCTTCTTGAAGTTCAAAAGTAGGAAAATTATTGTCATTTAAATCCAGAAATCTGTGATTCCCATCCCCCTACCCTGCTGATCTGTTGTGAGATCATGGGTAGTGTTCAGAGACCCCTTGAAGGCCTGAAGTGTTGAAGATACTGTACTAAGACCTTGCTATACTGCTCATTTATGGCCTCAGCTTTCCCATCTGTGCATCTGTCAGGGATTGTCTGAGTATTCATTAACTGCTCCTGAAGTACAGTTATGTGCTGCCCGGGGCAAAGATGTGAAGTGGCTTCTGGCAGAACCATGTCATGATGCTTTATGTTTGCAGCACCACTTTCTTGCTGTACCGTTCACCCTCTACAGCCAGTATTTATTTTGAAGAGTAGACAAATAGGTTTTTCTCCCTGATTGCAGTTTTGTGGTTTTTAGGTGAGAGCCTGTGCTCGGAACAGACTCCTGATGTGTGGACACTAGTGATGAGGTCGCTTTCCTTCCACTGACAGGATTGTGTTGCATTTTGGTGTTGAATCACAGCTCTTTCCTTAAAGTCACTGACAGCAGGCGCCCTGCAGGAGTCAGCTGTACCCAAGAGACATTATTTCAGTCCAGCTGGTGGAATCCCCCAAGGGAGTAAATCCTGTAGTGCCCAGCAGAAGCAGAGGCACCAGCAGAAATGGTCACAGGCTTTTTTTATCCCAATGCAAGTTTTAGATCATGTAACTTGAAGCCAGAATTCACTTCATCTGCCAGATTAACTTTTCCAACTAATTTTGAATGAGTTTGCCTTTACAAACAAATTAATTGCTCTGAAGTAACACTCCTTTACTTGCCAGCCTGTTCCAGACTTTGTGTACTAGAGCTTTAGGAAAGGGAACAGAAAACCTCTGTGGGTTGCAGGGAAGAACACGACCCAGCTCCCAGCAGCAGAATTAAGACTGAGTGATGCCATTATCTCAATGAGGAAGTGGATATTTAAAACTATTTTGAAGAGTGAATTCCACAGTAGTACCCAGAACTTCAGAAAGAAGATGAGGGGGAGGAAAACTGTTTGGAAGAGGCATTGGTCAGATTTCTTACAGATCTGCAATTCCCATCTATGCTGCCATCATGAGAAAGAGCAAAAGTAAAATCCAGTTTTTACATATATAATCCCGAAGTTGTAAACAGGCATCTGTGGCAGATTTAAAGTTTACACTTCTTTAACAACTGTACTTAGTGAAACACAGTCACTTATTACTTCTAGCAGAAGTTGTAATGTGAGTACTTGGTTATGTGCCCTCAAGGGTGGTCTGAGCTGTTGCAGACAATGTTTCTTGGTTGTTTTTTTAGGATCAGTTGCACCTTTATGCCCGTCATAATATGGTGGCATCTAATATGTCTCTAAGCAATATTGTGCTGTTAAGAAAAAAAGAGGGAGGGAAATGTGTTTGACTAATGTGTTCTTTAGTCTGGTATATATCTTTGAGAAACTCAAACAATGGATGGCAGCAATCCTAGACATAATGTAAATAAGACATCTGCCTTGATCTTCTCAAATGGGAGTCATGTTCAGAACTCATGCAGATGTACTTTTTGAAATCCTCTTTGCAAGTTTTCTGTGAGTAGTAGAATATTGGCTGTGAGTAAGTGGAGTGATGATAAAATTTTATGTATCAAATTTGAAGGCAAATCCAAGTCTGGGCTTGTGTTCTTGGGGGTTCCTTTTCTTCCTTATGTGGAGTTGGGGGTTACCCGATGTGACACCTTTGATCTCCAGCTTCTTCTATATGTCAAAACAGAGAAAGGTCTGCTGTTAAAATGTTCTCTCTACACTAAAGCCCATTATGTAGCTCCCTGATGAGCAGCATGTAGAAATTCCCAGCTCCTTTTCAGTACAAGTTTTAGCCATGTATATTCACAGCATAACGCAGCTGTCAGCCAGTAGATGATTTTCCGCCTTTCACAGTCAAATAAAGCCAGTTCTGGCACTGTGTCACTCAGTACTGTTCTAAAACTCATGCTTGACTTTTTTTTTGCAGTGTGATCTCCAACAGCATACAATTGTTAGTGCAGGACCTGGATGCAGCCTGTGACCCTGCCCTGACTGCTATGAGCAAGGTAGGGTGTGGATTTGTTTTGGGAAGAGGCACCCTTAAGATCCACATGAAGTTCTTGGTTGCTTTGATGGCTTTATTTCACAATTGACATACCCTTTTGCACTGCTATATATTGATTTCTTCTTACTTCTTAGAGCAGCAATTTCCTTATTTACAAATATATCCTTTTATGTTGCCATACATTGATTTCTTCTTGCTTCTTAGAGCAGCAATTGCTCTATCTATAAATATATCCTTCACTCCAAAACCTCAGATTAGAGCTTTCAGTCTTTTGCAACACAATAAAACACGCAAATACTTTCTGTAAGTACATAAGGCTTTATTTTTGACTCCTAATGCCAGTGAGATCCTTTTAAAATTGGGAAAACTTTTGTTAGCATGAAATTTCAACTGCAGCTTCTTGTTTGCTGTAGTTTTACTACCCTGGTTGTTTGTGGCTGTTAATGGAGGTACTCAAAGGGTAATAAGGAACTGAGATTGAGCCCTATAGCTTCTGTGATCCTCTCAAGGACGTATGGAGCCATTCCTAGGGAGGCCCATATGAGTGCTTAAGGATTTTGTTGCAGTTACACTGCTGGCTTTTATAGGTTTGAAATGCAGGGCTGTGTTTTCTTGCCAAAGTATTGTGAAAACGCAGACTGCTTTAGACAGAGGTGAAGACAACAAAAGTGGATTGAACAATTTTTTTTAATTAGAAATATTAAACATAGATCTCCATTTTTGTAGGATCAACACACTGTCTCACTGCCATGAATTTTAATAGCTTTCTGCTTTTTGATGTATTCCAGCTGTAACTAGCCCCGCCACCCCCAGCTAATATTTGAAGTGGAATGCAGCTGGTAATAGACCTTGCATGTGTTCCAAATGAAAAGAGGATTTTTTTCCCCCCTGTAAAATAGCACTGTTAGGAAGGGCTCAGCACTTCAGGTGTTCTGTGTGTGCTGTGTCAGTTCCTTAGATCTCCTGAACCTACAGAGTGTAGTAGTATTTGAATCACTTAGCTCTGACTGTTTATACCCAAACCACAACCTTGAGAAAGCAGCAGCTGGTCGGCCATTTATTTTTGTCTTTGGAACACTGGTAAAATGCAGCACATGTGATGAGACTGATGATATATAAACAAGTTAAGTGTTATGAAATTAGCTAAATAAATACTTGTCACTTGTGCACACATTGCCCTATTTGCATCAGACATAGTCACATTTATGTGATTTTTACTAGACCTGGGTTTGCTGTAAGAGTTTTTTCCTTCAGCCTCCTCCTTCCTTTCCTTCAGGGCTGGATTTTTACTCTTGACAGTTGAATAAGAAATGCATATGATTGATTATTTAAATGCAGAGTTAGTATTTGGAAGTGTAAAATTTCAGTTGATATTAAAGGAGTAAAGGCTGTGTGGCTGATCCATTCCAATTTTCCTGTACTGGGAAGGTGTCCGTCTCAAGACCTATACTCCATTAGGGCTCTTGCTTTATTTAGCTTCTTTTCATTTACTTCACTCTGGTGTCCTCCAAGATTGAACATTCCCAATCCTTTGTTGGAGTCTGGCTTTTCTTTTTCCTTGCAAAAATGTTCAGTAACTGTAAGAGGTAAATTAAGAAATACTTAAACCTCTAAATGGACTCTGGCTGCAAGTCACTTAGATTTAACACAGAAAATGGCATTGTGACTATTGCATTCAGCTGGCAATGGTACTTGGTTTTCCTGGTTCTTTACCTTATGTGTTCTGAAAGAAGTCGTAAATGATGAGGAGGCCCCATGTTACAGAATGTGTAGGTGTTAATTTTTACTCAGACTTTAGAGCAGGTGTAGAGTGATTAAACGTGGCTGTAGGATGAGGAGCTAGGGTGGGAGAGGAATTTGCCCTAAAACCCCATTGTCACATTCTGGATGACAACATACTGAGAATATGTTGTACTGATCTATAGCAAGCCCTTAAATTGTCTGGTGTGCTTTATTTTTAATTGTTGGGATAAAGGAACTGCTAATCTGCATGGGATATTTTTGCCCCAATTAAGTTTATGGATTGCAGTGGCTAAGCCTTGATTCACTTGCTGAATTAAGCATAGATTTATATGTAAAGCTGCTGGTAAGTGGGGCTGGGGGACATTTTAGTGACTCATGTCGATTGCTTGCTGGGGTTTTATATTTTGCTAAAGCCTTTTGGCACAGCCAGAATTTCCTACTTCCTTTACAACTGAGTGGACACCAGCAAGCACTTAAACACGGAGCTTTAATAATCTCTCCATTACATACAAGGAAAACCCTAAGAGCAGAGCAATCAGAGCTGCCAACTGCTAATTAAAAGTCACCATGGGCGCGTTTTAGCACTCAGATAAGGTGCAGTGTGTAACAGTGCAAACCAGAACTCATGTTGGAAAACAATGGAGGCATTTTCAAAGGCAGCGATATCTGCTGCCTGCAGCACCCACTGGCTTTTCTCTCCCCTCCCACCTCTTCCTGCATGAGCGGTGTGTGATCGAGGGTGAAGGTGCTGGTTTGTGTTTTCAGGCTAAGGATGGATGCAAGGGACTTACAATTTTTTTTGTTCCTGAATAACATTGCCAAGAT
>JBCJKH010049569.1:48987-63701 GCA_039877255.1 Loriculus beryllinus
AAATCTAACGCTGGACAGATGCAGTACCATGCGAGCTTTCAAACGGTGCTACCCACATAGCTCTCGCTCCTCGCATGAGCGGTGTGTGATCGAGGGTGAAGGTGCTGGCCTGGTGGTTACGTGTGCTCCCCATGCCCGGTCTGGAGCCTGTAACTGGCAGTGGGATGCTGCTGAGCATGGGGGGACTTGGAGACTGATCCACCTTCCAGGAAGCAAACTCTTTGCTGGAGACCCAGGTCAGTGCTGGACATGGAGGAAGGACCTGGTGGCTCGTGGTTTGGTGCTGTCACTCTATTCCTAGCTTTCTGGGGACGCAGGGACATATAGAGACATGGGCCCCCAAAGCTGGGCAGACCCAGTTATGCTCTTGAGGCCCTGCCTTGCCCAGAAGGTAGTGCAGCTCTTCTTATGTGCCAAACTACTCCAGTTTTGCTTAGGGTTTCTCTTTTCTCCTCCCTTCCTAAGAAAGCACCCTAAAATCTTGACAGTCCTAGGGTTTTGTAGTGAAACCCAGCTCCGAAGGTAGCACCAGAGCTTCAAGCCCCTCGCAGGCAGCTATGTTGCCCCGTGTCCTTGCAGTGTGCAGGTGCCTGTTGGCTGCTGTCAGAGACCCTGTGTGCTGGGATTCTCCTGTTGGCCAGCAAGCACGAGGCCTCGCTGCTCCAGTTCTTTGGACTCATTTTCAGCTTGTGTATGTAAACTATGTGGATATCCCAAGAAAAACATAGGACGAGGGAAAAAGGGCATAAATTTAAAATGACAGGAACAAAGCTTTACCAGAAGAGTTGAGCTCATATTTCTTCTGATGACTTTTCAGTATGTGTACTATTTCTTTCATTGCAGCTACTGGTCTTTTCTTTGGGTGAAACACACCCCCATACACACACACAAAGGGCTATTTTTACTATTCGTGCTTTAAAGGTTTGGTTGTAAAGTATTGCTTTTGGAAAGAAGACCAACAAAATGAAAAAGCTACTGTTCTATTGTTGCAATAATTCAACTCAGCAGTCCCTTCCCACTTTCTGGCTGTTCCCACTATACGGGGATGGTCTGTTGGTTGAGGATCATTGTCGAGAAGAGCCAGCGCTGGGAACGTGCAAGTCCATCAGGGAACTAGGCACAAAGTGTTTTCTTTGGATATGGCTTGTACCATGAGGAGTAGAAAAGCAGTTGTCTCTTGAGCAATCTTCAAATGAAAGATGGAATGAAAACCCCATAGAGCAGGTGATGAGAGAGGGATCCCTGCTTGCTTCCTGGGTAATGTGAAATGAGCAGGCTGGGGTTTTGTTTGTTTGGTTTCAATAAAGACAGCTTTGGTAGGACATGTGTAGACTCTCCCAGACATTGTGGTTTTGCAAAGAATTTGGCTTCTCTTGCCTATTAAGTTGTTTGGATGGAATTAACTGGCTGGGTTGCAGGGGACAAAGTAGCCATAATCAAATTAAAACCAGGAATAAAAAACTTGTGCACGCAAAATCCAGAACTTGAGAAAACAAGTTTGAGGGCAAATACCCCTCAGAAGGAAAAGCTCATCTTCCACATGTGCCCAGTTTCCTACCCTAATTTCTTACCTGTTTTCCTCCTGTTTCATCTCCAGCACGAGGAACAGCGTCTCCAGTTAGTTGGAGAACATTGCAGAGTGCATGGTGTCTGAACAGTAACAGGGCTATGAGTGCTTTTCTGGATGCTGGAGTTCCTTGGTGAAACGTTGCTATATACATGGGTGCTTGGCCAGTCTTTATCCAATTATCTCTTCTTTTTTTTCCCACCACTTACATTGTATCACTGCAAATAAGGCTCAGAGAGAGTCAAGGGAGTCACACATCTGGCTCACAGGGACTATCCTGTTGCATTTCTGCTGACTGTAAATGAAAACAAAATGGGAGGTTGAGTAACTCTTCTTGGTTTGTATTTTTTTTTATGTGAATTTGGGATAAGCTGAAGCATCCTAGCTTGTGCGCAAGAAGTGTTTTCAGTGTGAGCTATGCTGGATTTTAAAGAGTATTTCTACCTCTTCCATCTATCTGTCATCAGTCTCACCAGTATTAAAGTCTTGGCTGCCATACAGGAATCTAGATTTTGCAAGCTTGCAGATATTTTCTCAAATGCCTGTAATCAGGATTTATGTGAGCACTTCATCCTGACAAACTGGAAACTGTTAAATATTAAGGCAGTCTGGCATGCTCCAAAACTTTTTTTAATCCTAGTGATCCTCATTTGTGTAGGTTACTGGTCACAATCTCTCTGCTCTGGTGCAAAAAGGGCTGTTCTGAGTTTTCTTTCTGTCTTCTTGTGGACAGGTTTTGCTCAATCAGTGTAGTGACGAAGAACTTGACCTTGGTGGTAAATTGCAGTGGCAGTGTCTTAATGATTCCTTAGAGATCTTTGGACAGGAAGTTTGTACAGTTTTCCTTACCTATTACTTGAATCTTAATGAATTAAACAGTCTCTTTGGTTGTTATTTCCCCTTCATGCAGATGCAGTGGCAGAACGTGGAACACGTTGGTGACCAGAGTCCTTATGTCACCTCGGTGATTCTCCACATTAAACAGAATGTCCCCATCATCCGTGACAATCTGGCCTCCACGAGAAAGTATTTCACTCAGTTCTGCATAAAATTTGCAAAGTAAGTTACCAACATGACACAGAGTTTATCAAGGTCTCTGGTTCTCACTAGCCTGTACGTGATTATCTGTTTGCTTTCTAGAGTGCAGCATCATGGCTGTTAGTGTCTGGGTGAACATCCAAAGAGAGCACAGAGGGAGGTGGATTAGGGCAGCAAACACCAGCAGCTGCTGGCAAGGTTAAAAGATACTTCAGTTTCTTTTCTCAAGTTTCCTGCTGAGGCAGATTTTCTCAGATATTTCTGTTGATTGGTTCTTCCCTACATAGCTAAACCATCCCATAAAATATTGTGATGGTTACTGCCTACTCTTTACCAAGTGCAGAAGGTTTTGTGTTGGACATCTCTAAAAGGCTTTGAATGTCTGAATTAGACGTGACTCTTACTCTGGGAACCTACTTTCCTTCCAGTGATAACAGGCTGTGGTGCTTCCAGGTAGTAAGAAATCTGGTGCGTCATTTAATTCAATATAACTTCTAAAATACCTGTTTCACTCTAAGGAGGGCATGTGTGATGAGTATATTCTGCCTTCACAGTCCAAAAGGTGCTTTTCTGTGCAAAAATAGTTCACTAAGGAGGGGAATATTCAGGGGAGTATTTCAGATTTTGGAAAATATCCTGAGTGTTTTCCTGTCAAGTCCCTTAATGTTGAGCAGTGTGAAAGAACTGGAAGATGAGACAGAAATGCCGCTTGCCTCTGGGTTTAGGGTTGAGCTCTCCAGCATCTCTTGGACACCCAAACTTTGAAGCTGTGTGTCTGAAACAAGAATTCAGTTCTTTGGGAAGATACTTGGAACTCTTCCCTGCTTGCCTGTGGCCAGCAGAGCTTTGCATGCCAATGCCCCAAGAAAAAAACCTCAGGAGGACTGTGCCAGTTGTAACTGCTGCTTTTGGTGTTGCATGTGACTCTGCTGGTGGACTTGTGAGCTGTGCCATGCATATCATGTGTCACTCTAAAATACCTTAATGTTTCATTCATCTGCAATAAGCTAATCATCCTGAAATAAACTATGGCCTGGCAGTTACTGTGTGGGTTTGAGACTGGAGCTTTGGCAGGGAAGAATACAGCAAGCTCTCCTGAGAGCTGTTAGCTCTTGCAGCAGAGAGGCTGACCTGAGAGTTTCATTCCCCTTTTCTATCTCAGGGTACTCGTTAGCTTGCATTAAGGAGCAGTTACTGATAAATCATATTATGACGTTGCCCATAATCACTGTTTGAAATGCTGTCTGAGTGAAAATTTATTGCACTTAAGCCTTCTATGTGGTTTCACTTGAATTTTGTATCACTAACTTGATGATAAATAAGAAAACCCATTTACTCAGCTGTTCAGAGCACACTCTTAATACCTCAGCTTAGTTGCCTCCCTTTTACCTTTATTGCTAAGCACATATCAAGTAAACTCAGGATAAAATGAACATCTAAGCTGAGTGTCTTCATCATAGCTTGTTCCATAGTTGAGCACAGAAACCTACAAAACTGCCACTCCACTTCAAAACCTTTTTTAAGACAACTGCAGCTCTGATCTGCAGCATTTTAAAATGAAGACACATCCTGAGTTCACTGTGGAGTTCAGGTGGAGAAGTAAAAATTTGGTTCCTAAGGATCATTTTTGCCAGATCCTATTCAGAGTTCTTCTGTACAACATGGATTTAAAGAGAACTAGCCCAGTGGTAAGGGTGTATTGATGTACTTAAAATGCTGATGACATTATAATGCATGCAAACATTTGTATTTTTGAAGCTCTGAATTCTTATGGAATATGCTTGCCTGCCTTTTGTGTGCTCCACAACACTGAAAATCCCTTTAACAGGCATTGTACTTCTCCATATGTTAATGTCTGTATCTTTTTGAACTGCCAGCCACTTCTCAGCTCTAATGGATTGTATAAAGCGCTAGTGTTGAGTTACAGGACCACAGGGGAGAAGGCATCTAAAGTCACTAAATTTAAAACTGAGGGATCTGAGCCAAGTCTGCAAGAAGAAAAATGGCCATCAAAAGTGGCATCAGTCCTCTAACCTAATTTGTCATTTTTGTTTTGTTTTGACCGATATGCAACCCTCACTCCCATGACATAGTGAGAAGCAGCTAGCTTTCCAGGAGGCACTTGCAGGCAATGTGAGGGGCTCTGGTCTCACTGCACCTCAGTCCTTATCCTTTGAAATCAAAAACCACAGTGGTGAAGCTGTGGGTGCTACGCAGAGATGTGTTTGGGAAGTCTGTGACCTGACCTCAATGAGGAAGAGATTAGAACCGAGAGACAGGAAAAACAAACAGCTCTCCCCCTCGCCAGAATAACGGCTCATCTGTTACAAACAGACAAGTGTGGTGGGTAACTGCAGCAGGCACCCTTCCAGTTCTGGCCTTTGCATCGTGCTGTTAGTGAGAGAGTTGGGTGGAAGAAGATCATGACAAGGAGGCTCCTGGAGGTTTGGAAACAGTGAGCTGAGCTAAGCCTGGCCAAGCTGCAAGGGCTGGTCACTGCCTTGGAGCAGGGTATAAAGAAAAACCCTTCTCAGCTGCAGTGACTCAGTGACACCAGGATGCTTTGAATGATGCCCTGCAGTAGCTCATCTTCCTTCAAACAGACAAGACTGTGGCTGCATCTCTGTCTGCCTTGCTTAGTAAGGCATTGTGTTTGATGCATCAGCAGTGCAGGGGATTAGGAAAGCACAGGCTTTGGCAGAGCCACTCTGAGAGACCAGAGAGACTCTGGTCTATGGGAGACCAGGTGGTTACATAGAAGATTAAAAAAAGAAAGGGGAGGGGGTCCTTTGGCTGCTGGTCTGCCACTCTGTAAAAAGAGAGGCTCGCTTGTATAGAACATGAGCATTAGCTCCATGTCTGACCTTACAGAGGGAATGACAGTTAGACCTAGCTGCAAGATCAAAGAAAGAGTTAATTTCTTGCTCTCTTCAACTTGTAGCAAGGTACTGCACCCAGAGCTGCTAACCCTTGATCATTTTATAGGATCACCTAAGCTCCAGCTGTGCTTAGCACTCTAATTGCCCCCCGGGAATTAGCTGTGCACCTGAAAAATGTATTTTAAACCAGATATCTCTGCTGTCATGCTTTTGTGCAGGAGGAGATAGGGCTTGTTTCCCTCCTCTTATTTATTTTGTTGCCAAGGTTGTTTCTCTGGTGGTCAAATTCAAAGCTGTTTGGGGCAGCCCAGTAGCTGGTTCTCAATAGTAGTGTGAAATTGTTCTCCCTGATGCCTCTCCAGGAAAGGATGATTCACTGAAAGAGGTCATGGCTGTGTCTGAGAGAAGGGGAAAGGAAGGAGCCTTTGCTTGGACTCTTCCTTGAACCATTTCTTTGGATTTTCTCAGCAGCTTGGCATGCTCTCTGCCTGAGTTACGCTTTTGTCATTCTTCCATGAGAAAGGGCAAAAAATAAATGTCCTGGCTTGGAAAACAGGTGGCAGGACAAACAAGATGCTGTCCGTGCTCCTTGCTTTGTGAGAGGGAAACAAATAGCTTGACAGATCAAGGGGGAAACCACACTGAATTTAGATCATCATCATAAATGGCTCCTCTTCGAAAAAGAAAAAAAACCAGACTGACTTACATGAACTTAAAACAGTGTCATTAAAATCTAAGACTTGCCACCAGGTCATGGCAAGGTCCTGGAAACATGAGCCTGGTAGGCATTCAGCCAAAGGCCATGTGAAAGAAGCAGAGTACATTGAAAAACAGGGCAGCAAAAGGAAGACCAAGGGTATGAGCGGTGTGGTCCTGACAGAGGTTGTGTTGTTCATGCTGACCCTTCTCCTCATGTTCACCTCCTGAGTTTTCCTGGTGCTGCACCTCAGTAGAGTAAGTTGGGCAGGAGATTCTCTTGTAGGTGCTCAGCCAGTGCTTCTGGTAGAAGGGAGCATCTGCTTCTCCACTGAGGAAGGAAATTACCACAAAGCCTAAAACCAGGAAGCAGAAAGCTAAAACTGGAGCTGGTGCTCTGCAGTGTGTTGGCAAATACTGGGCTTCCACCCTTGCCAAATTCTCCCCACTTGAGTAATATATGTACCTTAGTCGTTCTGAATCCCAAGTCCACATTAGTAAAACAGGGTAATGGTGTTTTCACAAAACTTTTTCTTGTCTTGATTGTGTTGGCCAGAAGGTTTCTGGATGAGTGCCTTTTTGTGTGAGTGTCCAGGGCCCAGCAGACCTCCAGCCTTGGCTGGACCTCAAGTTCAGGGTGTAATATGCATGTTATGGAATTGCTTGTACGCAGTAAATTGTAGGTTCTGGATTCTTCTCTTCTGTGAATAGCTGTGCTAATCCTGGCGTGTGGCTATGTTTATTATGTACAATAGTTTGCTTGTTCTTGACCTTGTAGCATAGTACTTCATGTAGTTTATAGCAATTTATTTACATAGAGTATGTGTGCAACTTCTCAATTACCTTTGAGTATGGGTTAAAGCAAAAGAATTGTACCTAGGGTTTGTTGGGTTTTTATTTATTATACTTAATGTGTCTGGAATCATCTTGAGAACTAGGCACTTAACAGTGTCTTTATGGAAAGCCATCCTGATTTGTTTTTGCACGCTTTCTTACTGCAGAAGACTGTATGACTCCAAATGCTCACATGTAATTGTGTCATTTTGTGTTTCATCTCTGCAGTTCCTTCATTCCCAAGTTCATTAACCATCTCTTCAAGTGCAAACCTATCAGCATGGTGGGCGCAGAACAGGTAAGAAAAAGTAGTTGCATTGTCTGTCATGTTTTATGACTTCTGGGTTCAAGAAGTCAAGGCAGGTTTTGGACAAAAGGGACAGAGAGCTAAGTTACGTGTCCTGAGCTCTGGTGCAGCTGAGGCAATAGGGATACACTGGTACAGGGCAGAGTGGAAACAGGTTTATAGGGATCCTGCCACAGCTGAACCTGTCCTGGGAGAGGGACCTTAGGCATCTTCCCAAGCAGAGGAGCTCTTACTTTGCCAGTCAAATTAATAATAGCCCAGGAACAACAAACCTCTTACACACTGGTCTAAGGTGCCATGATGAGATTGTCTTCAGTGTGCTCACACAAAAGGAAAAGAACGTTACTTGTAGCAGAAACTGGTGCCAGAAACTCCCATGTTCTCAGGAAGACTGTTTTCTGACACATCCTTTCTCAAATCTCCCTCTGCTGCTTCTGTGCCTTCTCCCTTGGTTAAACTTAAGCCTATCGCATCTCTGCTCAGAAGTGCTGGGGCATGGTCAACTCATAGTTGCTGGTTGAGATATGCTTCCTCTTTCCTTCTCTTCAAGAAGTGCCAGGGTGGAGGGTGGGCAGTGAAGAAGGCCTGTGCAGTAATGGCTTTAATCCTTTATTCACACATATGTCTGCTCCTTAAAAGGAGTTGCTGGTGGAAGCATCATTTGGAGGGGAAGTGATACAACAGGAAAACTACCAAAAAAAGCCAGCAACAACCCCAAACCAAAATGCCAGGTGTCCAGTTTCTCAGCTCAGGAGTTCAAACAGCAGTACACCAGCAGAGCAATGCTGCATCCTCTCAGCGACTGTGTGCGCTGGTCCCATGTGCTGGCTCTTTCCTCTCTGAGGAAGTGAAGCTGTGGGAGACTCCTCTGGAGGGTGATGTCCTCATGGGCTCCTCTGCAGCCTGATGTAGTTTTGCCAGAGTCTGTGTCCTGGCTGAGTTCCAGTGAGTACAATTAGATTTTTGCCTCCTCTAGTTTGCCTATGGATGGTTGCTGTCTACCTTCCCTCAGAGCTGTGCAGGAAGGATGGGGCTATGGAGGTACAGTGCAGAGTTTTCTCTATTTTGTCAGGAAAAAAAGGCTAAATGGAGGCCCTGTTTCTGCAGGCAAGTGATGCTGCAGTGTCTGAAGACAGGACAGTTTCTTTCCTGCATAAATGCCTTCCAGGCCTCGCTTCCTCTGGCATTGCAAATACACATCAAACACTGCAGCATGGTGGGGAAGAGCTGTCCCCACCTCTGCCACTCAGTGACTGAGACCCAGGGAAGTGACCACCCAGCATCTGGGACTCAGGACTCCCCAGCTTTCTCCCATGAACCTGCCTCCCTGTTATACTGAGAGCTGCAGGTACTGCAGGATGGTGAGACACAGTCTCAGGGAAGGAAGCTCATTGAATTAATGCCACTTGCATTAACAGGTGCATTTCTGTTGAAATACTGCCCTTTCACAGGAGTCCCTGAATTGCACATGGGCAGCACAGGGTATTTATTGCCTCAAGACCCTTCATCTCTCACCCCTGCCTGTGGGCTGGGACCCTGCTGCTCTGTGAGGATGTGGTTTGAATGAGGCAGGTTCTCAGCTGTCCCCTACTCAAGCAGCTGCTTCTTTGTGGGCTAATTAAACAAAAGCAGAATTGTCCCTAATGGCACTGCTATGAACTTCAAATCAGGGCCTTAAAAGCTGCTTGGGTTTTAGCCATCAAAGATAGGTTCTGAGCAGTGTGTGTCTGCAAAATGAAACAGAAGCTTTACATCAAAATCCTCCTCTTTTTTAATGGGAAGCAAATGAGTGGAGTTCCTGTTCATCTTGTGCAGTGAACAAACCTGAGAGTGATTAAACAAAGTCTTTTTCTTAATAACCATCTAAACTGATTAACCAGTGGCCAGCAGTGGGTTTGTGTTTAATGTTAAAAGGTTTTAACATTACTGTATTGGAATAACAGGCCCAGTTTGCTTCTTTAAAGTAGACTGGGAAGTTTTTTGTTAGCCTGATTCACAGTGAATATGTCATTTGTAAGTGGGACATACCTTCCTAGGGTTAGATGTACAGAGGTCTTCAGAAGTTGATCTCCCCTGGCTCTGCAGCATATAGGTCCTCAGTTGCTTTAGTATCTTTTGAACACACCTCTGGTCGCCCACCAGCATCTTTCCACACCAGTTTTTCTCTGGTGCAAATGTTGCTGTGGAATATGCTTTCCAGGTCTTTCCCATACTAAACACAGTGCTGCTTCCCTAATAACCATGTTTGAAATCTAGGCATTAGGGCATTATTTATGGAAGTGTTCAGTGCAGAGAACAAGACCTGTAGCGTTTAACTTTGTGTTTGTATCTCTGACTTGACAATCCTCTGTCTCAGCAAGCTTTGGCAGCGAGACAGTAATGCGAGGGACCTGGAATGGGTAATGGGGGGAAATACGGTGAGTGGACAGAGCCTGCAAGTGCTGCGTCTATGGGAAAGGTACAGAGTGCACAAAACTCCTGTTAGACATGAGAGAGTTTACGTGGGAAAGATGTGAATTCTCCAACCATGGAAAAATCTTCCATCTATGGGGTCGTTCATAGACATACAGGAATCCAGCTCTGACAGCCTGAGGCTCCAGCATCTCTGGGGTGCACAGAGCTGCTCATTTGTGCTGTGGTTTCCTGGCTTACCAGGACGAGATTGATGGCATTGATTCGTCTCATCCAAACCATGAAACAAGCAGCACACAGCAATGATACGCTGCTGCAGATAACAGGGACCAGATTTGAAGTGGTGTGATCCAGCATCCCTCCTCCTCAGCTCAGTCCTTCGTATTTGCACTGGATTCCCACTTGTGCTGAAAGCTGTACCATAAATGTTCAGATTGTCCATGGTGATTGCTGAGGGGCTTTGAAGGGCCCATAACGTTGTGTGTTGCTTGAGAAGAACAAGTTTCCATGTGGTCCTGAGAGCCCCTTTGCAGGGCATGCGCTGGGTGTGCTGACAGCCACAGAACTCTCACTCATTGCTGCGTAAATCAGTTGTGCTCCTCTGCCTCTAGTTTGCTTTCAGATTCTGTCCTTCACTGGTCTGGTCTTACTTCTTCAAACATACCCTGTGCAGTCAGAAGAGAGTGGTATTTGGGGTAATTTTGTTATAAGAAACCCTAACCCACAGCATTTTGTCATGAGTGCTTGTCTGGGCTAAATTTCATGGCTGCTTCTTGCTGCTTATTTAGCCACTTGTACAGTGAAAAGCAACATGCAGGCTGTGAGTTTCAGTGTACGCAGGGTATTGAGCCAGTTCTCCATGGAGCTGTGTTCTGTTGCAGCTTTCTCTTTAAAGAAAACTCGTAAAATCAAGTGGTTGAGTAAAGCAGAAAACCTGACACAGTGGGTGGGTTGGGGGCAGGAGAAAGCATGGTGTTAATTCATTTGACCTCAATATCTAAATAATGATACAGGTGATTGAGATTGTTTCGCTTTACACTGTCAAGGGGAAGAGAACTGGATGGAAATCTCTGCTTTATGGCAGCTCGGCATCTGACACAGAAGTCATTTGAAGTCAGCAGAGCAGTGCTCTGTTCAAATCAATGAACGGTGCTGATATGTAGCCATGGGTGACCATGTCTCCTTGAAGTAACATCACATCGGTCAGCCCCCTCCTCTTCCTGCAGTCCAATTACTGGGATTTTTTCCAATGTGGGAAGTGTTAAACTTTTAAGGATGTTGGATTATAGCAGGTACGGAGCCTGGTAATAATAGGGTGTGATTAACTATTGCAGCTGCTGCTGGACACTCACTCTCTGAAGATGGTTCTCCTGGATCTGCCCTCCATTGGGTCCCAAGTGGTGAGGAAGGCTCCTGCCAGCTACACGAAGATAGTGGTGAAAGGCATGACTCGGGCTGAAATGATCCTGAAGGTAACTCAAGACTTTTGATAACCTGCCAGCCAGACTGCTGGACTGGGATTTGGAGCGAGCAAATTCCAGGGGGCCCTTCCTTTGAACACAGCAATCTGCAGTTACACATGAACGTATGTGAGCTTGTCCGGGTGTGCTGCCAGCTGTTTGACAGAACTGGCTTATTTGCCTTGGGTTTGCCCCCACTCTCTTAACATCTCATTTGAGTTTTCATCCTCATTTTTCAAGGTAACCGAGGGCTCAAGTTCTGCTTACTAGGAGAGCTGGAGCACCAGGTTCCCTCAGGAGCTTGTGAAAATCAGAGCTAGCATCTATAAGTGTCTGTTGCAGGGCAAACCCTCCAGTTCAGGTTACTCCAGGCCTTTGTGCAAACTCCCTTCACACAGGGGAGCCAAGCCGTGCTTGAGTCACCTGTTTACTGTCTAGTGTAACAGCCAGTGCAAACATGTCTGGGTTACTGTATTCACCAGAGTCCTTTTTCATTTTCCAGACCTGGTGCCTGGAAAATGACCCAAAAGCAGTGTGTTGTCTTCATAAAAAGTAACAAGCAAAGCAACCTCCCCTTCCCTTTTGTTGCTGGAGTAAGAAGTTTGGGTTGATCCCAGGAGAAGCCATGTGAGCTGTGCAGTTGTACCCTTCTGGGTGATGGGCTTGTCCCCTGTTCACCAACAATGCTGAAGTGAAGATGTTCCTGAGTGAATTAGTTGGACTTGGGGTCAGGCAGGACAGGCAGCTGCCAGCCAGAGTCTCCATAAACCACAGCCAAGGCAAGGAGGGGGTGCATAGCCCAGGCTCTCCATGGTTCCTGCTCAGTGTGGCTCTGCTCCTGGGCCCCAAGGTAATGTTCTGGCTGAGTTTGCATTCTGAATTCAGAAATTAGTTCTGCAATTCAGTGCTTCTGGAGTAAGGCGATTGAGGTGTTAGTAGATACGTTAGAGCAAGTCTAAATTTTCTTATAAATGGCCTGAAGAAAAGTACCCTGGTACTGCTAATGGAGGAGCAGCAAAGACTGGAGCCTTTTGCATATAGAAATGGGTTTTGCCTTGGAGCTTGTGTCTGAATCAGAAAGGTAATGGAATTAATTTGTCTACCTTAGTATCACATTGACTTCATTGGGATTGAGGTGAAAGCAGTATAGAAGTGCTTCAGGCATGGAGTGCAGGGTGCTGCTGGCCTGCAGGCTGGGCAGTAGCAGTTTGTCTGCATTTTCAGGTATCATGCTTGCCCTGCTGCAGAGTGCTCAGTGCTCCACAGAGCTGTTGGACAAAATCAGGCCCTGTGTGATCGGCAGGTGATTGCGTTCAATCATAGAATCACAGAATGGTTTGGGTTGGAAGACACCTAAAAGCTCATCCTGTTCCAAGCCCCTGTGTCCATCCTGGCCTTGAACAGGATGTGGCATTTCTGTAGGAAAGTTTCCTTGCAGGAGGCCAGAACTGACTGGTCATCTCTGGTATTCTGTTTGCCTTGTGGTTGTCTCTTTTTATCAGTGCTCAAACTCTGCTGTTTCCAAATTCAAAGTCTTTTCCCTAAGAGCTGTTTCACCCTGTCAGAAGCCCAGGCCACTACACTCCTCTATGGCGTTTTCAGGGCTCTACTGCCTAGTTCCAAGATGGCTCAGAAATGATATTTCTGTTGCATACAGCAATACCACCACACAGCAGCATGCCCAGGCTTACGCTGATTCAGCTGTAATTCAGTAAGAGTATCCATGAGCCCAAAGATGGCACAAACAAATTCATTTAGCAAAGCCCTACAAAGCACAGATGAAAGTGGGAAGGAAGGCATCAGGGTACACACGTCCCATGGAGCAGTTTCCTTTCTCCTCTGGCTCTGCTATCTGAAGTTCCAGCTTTTCTTCTTGGCAGAAGATTTTTACAAGGGCTGTAAATTAAGGATTTATAAGTGTATACATGGCTATGATGTTTCATTGGTCTGAAGTGCAGGGAGAGAAAGAAATGTCTCTGTGACAGAATGCAGTGTGGGGTGAGCTCGGTCAGTGGAAACATATGGAAATGTTTTCAGAGGCAGGGAAGAGTCTGGTCCTGTGCTGTTTCTGCTCTGCATGCACACACATTCACACACACACACTTTCCCGGAAAGATGGTTTTGCTGCCCAGCATTATCAAAAGGTGTGTTCTCTATGGAGATTGCTGCTTATGTAAGGAAAATGTAACAATGAGTAATCATCTTTCCAGCTTCAAGGCTGTTTTAATTTATTTTCCTGACTTGACTGTTGCTGGCATTAAGAGGGGGTGAGCTCTGGGGCAGACGTCAGCAGGGAGTCAGACACTGCACCCCAGCCTCTCCAGAGGAGCGTACCCAAAGGACCGAGTGGCTGCATGCGGTACCACCCACCCATCAGATTCCATGTTGGAAGCAGGAGAACTGCACAGCAGATTGTTCTGACCGTGCTGTCCTGGGGACAGAGGGAGGGACTGCAGAGTGTTGTCACATTCCCTTGTGCTATCTCTGCCTCCGGGCAGCAGGGAGCAGACGGACACACAAAGTGAGGGTATGGGCTGCATCCAGGCTGCCTGACCCCAATGGGGACTTTCTGTCACCACCCCTCCTAAGCAACTCCCCAGCTAGTCTTCCTCATGCAACAGGATGAAATCTTGAGCTTTGACAATGCACCAGGGCCTGCCAGCCCACAGACGTAGAGACAAAGTTCTGCTGCTCTTTGAAATGAGATCTGCAGCCCCCTGGGTCCAGCACCACTGCTGTGCAGAAAAAGACCCCCTTCATCTTCCTGCTCCTTACTTTGCTTCACTCACTTTTACCTCCCAGTTACTAGCAGCACATCAACTTCCTTGTTCCTTAAGCATTTTATTTTAGAGAAGCTAGTCCTGCTGTCTCTTGTGTGCCTGGATTGACCAAACACTGGCTTTAACTCACAGAATTTGTCTGATCTCTTTTTTCTTGTCTTGGCAGGTGGTTATGGCTCCACACGAACCCCCAGTTGTGTTTGTTGACAATTACATCAAGCTCCTTGCAGATTGCAGCACCGACACTTTCCAGAAGATACTAGACATGAAGGTTAGAACCTGTCCCACAGAGTTTCTGCTTGTCTGCCGGCACTGCACTGAGATTGTTGGTGACATTTTTCAGTAGAAATATAAAGGGGTTTGGGAGTGGGAAAAGCATTCTGGGGCAGGGATATCTTGTGGAGTTGCTACTGAATAGCTTTGTAGTTCACTCTATATACTCATACCTGCTCTGGCTCCTGGGGCTGAGCTCACTTGTCTCAGGACCATCCAGAGGTGTACAGCCAGCTTGTGGTGGGTGAACAAAAGGTTTGACTCCTGCAGCCATTGTCATGCACACTCGCTCCCAGATCAATGAAGTTTGAACCATGATGCTTCACTTTGCTCCTGCAGGGCCTGAAGAGGAGCGAGCAGAGCAGCATGCTGGACCTCTTCCGCCAGCGCCTCCCTGCTCCCCCCTCCGGTGTGGAGAACACCGGCTCCCTCTCACTGAGTGCTCCCACGCCAGAGCAGGAATCCTCT
>JBCJKH010049571.1:0-17062 GCA_039877255.1 Loriculus beryllinus
TTAAAATGTCTTGAAATATATAGTCATTACAGGCCTGGATATCCATCACTTGAAACTGCACATTTACACATTCGGCAGCACAATTAAAAACGGTTCATGAAATAATTGTTCATTAGCAGGTCTTGAATTAGGGGAAGTCTGAAATTATGACTATTTTAGGCCAACCAAGGGAGAAGGATGAAATCTGTGGCTTGTGAATACTGCAGAGCAGCTCAAGGATGCTTTGAAATGACAACATTTTATGTTTCATTGTAATACTTTTGTTCATATTCAATGCAGCTAGTCTCCTGCTCAGATTAGTCTGGGGGGTTGTCAATTTACGGTATCTTACGCATTTTTATTATTTATTATTTCATCTATTTATTGAATAGATAAATTCAGCTTCTGCATAGCTCATATTAGAAATCACTGAAGTTTTAATGAAGTGGCTTGAAAATATACAGATTTTTGTGTGACTTAAAACCTAAAAGCCTAAAGGCAGAAGCTATAAACCATACTGCTTTTCTATGGTTCAGGAACTATTTCTGCATTTTAAAAAATCTGTACCCATTTCCTGTGGTTTTCAGGCACACACAATCCCTTAAAATAATCCCAGTGAAACAATCCTTCATGATAGCATGCTCTTGATGTATAAAAACTCCTCTCAGCTTCCATTTTAGAAACTACAGTGCCATGTTTCTATTTTCTATCCCTGAATCAACTTCAGAGTCAAGGCAGCTCATAAAAACCTGACTTCTTAATTTATTCATCAGCATGAAGAAAAAAATCTGGTGGTAGAATAATTAATAGTTGTTATATCTGATACACTATAAAAAGCTTGACTTCATGAGCACACAACACTTGAGTATACCAAAAATATGTTCTGAATAATACTTTTCCCAAATGTTGTAATAGGACAGAGCACAACTACTGGTTCAAAAACTACTGGTTTAAAATAGTATAGCAAAGCTGCAGTGGAAGCAAGTGGTTAGTGTCCTGCTTCCAGCCCATCTGGAAAGGAGGTTGTTTGAATGGAGGCAGTACTGAGACAGCCACCGTCTTGTCCCGAAGCACCATCTTGTACCACCTAAGATTAAACACTTATTGTGCTTGATTGTTCTTCGACAAGAGAAAACAAGCTCCTTCACATTTGGTCCTGCTGCATTAACACTCACCTTTGTGTGTTAATATGAGTGCTGAAGATTTTTTCGTAGGTGTAGTTAGTTACAAGGCAAGTAACTGGTGACCTGGCTTTAGACAGCACAGCAAAGTTTTCACCATGACAAAGGAAAGAACACATAACTACCTCTCCAAAAAGTGTTTCTCCTTCAGTGCCACCAGACTTAGGGGTACAAGTGGGAATGGTTTGGCTTTGAAGAGAACTTCTTCTGCGGGAAGAGGCTGCCTGATTATTTTAGAGTATTCTAAAAAGCAGCAGGGGAATTGCAGCATAAGGCATGTAATGACGCAAGAATTGAGTTGTTACCCCTCGGTTTTAACATTAATGATGAAGTAATGGCTTTCCATACAAAGTGAGCATAACACATGTTGTGAAAATACATTGTGAAAAAAAAATTGTGAGAAATAGAATTGTAATTTTATGACTAAAAAAGGATGTTCTAGCTGCAAGGTAAAAAAGGTACTCTGAGATGAGCAAGGAAAGGGAGGCATTGCTTCCGCAAATTAGCTGCTGTGCAAAGTGTCTAAATGGGAGAATTATCAATCCAGATCATGATGTGGCAGTTTCTAACGAGAAAGGCAGAATGCAAAAATAACATCTAACTATTAAGCCAGAATAGATGCTGTTTACTGTATTAATGTTGCCTTTACTGGTGTAAAAAAAAACAAAACCAGGATTGTATTAGGCCATTGTGCTCCCATCTTTTCAATTACAGAGATAGAATAATCTCAGATTCCAAAGCTAACTACAAATCAAAATTGTGTTATGCTATCTACTGAGACACAAATGGAAAATAAATACTGTTAACTGTCACTTTCCATTAGGTAACAGAAATTCAATTACATTTCAAACAAGCCTCCATGTCAACAGAATAAATCTGTTTCATAAATGAGCAGGTAACCATTTTTTATTCTAACTTCCCAAAAGGAAAAAATCAATTTTAATCACAAATGTTCATTTTTTTCAGTATGAATGTTTTGGAGAAAAGTACATCATCTGACCTAATAAACACCATTGTATAGCACTGAGGTTTATGAAAAAGGGGCAAGGAAGGGAATGGAATTATGAAATTCATCTGCTGATACACTGTGCTGCTTCAGAACTGAAGGCTCACGCTGCCCAGCTGACCTACAGACCATCAGCTTTCTCAGCTCTACTGCATCAGAAGATCAGAAACCCAAGTAAGCATCAGCAACTACTGCAGCAGTCAAGAGTTTATCACAGTGTAACAGCCACTGTAAAAAGCAATGCGTTTTATCAGGGTGATTGCACTTTGAGAGATTGAGACAAGCAGTATAAGAAGATTTTTGGAAGGAAAGGGGTCCACTCTCTGCTCAGATATGAACAAAAATAAACATAGGCTGAGTGAAACATTCTCCAGAAATACTGGGTTTTGTGGGAAAATACTGGCCCTCCAGTCCCCTTTGATTGGGAGGGGAAGCCAGACCTGGAATTCAAATGTGTTTGGCAGCTGTGTGAGCACACAAACAGTATTAGTTACAACAGAGACAATGGACATCCCCAGCCACCCGACTGCCAACTGGTGGAGTGTCACATCAGGTTAGAGAAGAAAGAAAAATACCCTCAATACCATAAACTTATTACTTTCTATGGAAACTCACCATCAAGCACACAAAAGTCACAAAATACATGTTTCATACGACACAGTGCAACTGGTCCAGGAAGTAAGTGAAACTTGGCCATAAGTAGCAGCGGTCAAAGTGTAATTAAGTTGGATCCCCTCTTGGGGTCATCATATCAAGGGTTAGTACATTAAACCTGAAGTAAGAGAGGGGCTTTGTTTCTAAATGAGGAAATCAGTTCTAGAGCCTAAAGGAGAATAAGTAAATTAAAATCCATAGACATCTACTAAAAATACCCTATTAAGAGTCACAGCAGGCTTATATGTATAAAAAAAAAAAAAAAAAAAGCCAAGAAGAAAATACTATGGCTAAGTAATAAAGCACACACAAAAAACTTTGTTATATAATGGGTATAAAGTATAAAAAGAAGAGACTAAAAGGGTGAAGAAAGTCTCCTAAACAGCCATATACACCCCACAACTAAGAGGGTCTGTAAGCGTAGTTTCCAGCAGGACGTATTAGGCCACCTGGGTATCAACAGTTGAGTTAAAGAAAGCAAATGGCCAGGAAGCTAAAATCTTTCTTGGAATCACTATCCATCACAATTAATGTATGGACAAGGGATGGACAACTCTTTATCATACTGGTGTGGTCAGAGACAGGATGATTAAAGAGAGTGAAAATTGACAAATTCAACTGTCTACTCTCTTCAGGACCAAAAGCCTTCTTCAGTTTCAAAACCATTTGCAAATTTGACCCCACTTACAGCACATCTGTCACCATACGTCTCTCACAGCACCAACAGAGACAGCATTTGAAGGTCAAGTAGAAGGAGAAGATTCTATTTTGAGTGTTCTGATATCATATGCTCCATCTCCTGCATAAACTTTGATTTTGTAGTTTTATCATTTCTAAGAATACAGGAACAGCTGGGCTGGTTCAGAATCAAGGTGAGGTCTCACCTGTCTTCAATCATGTCCTCAGTGCTCAACCCCTTGGGAAGCCAGAACTGGGCACAAATACACAATAATTTCCCCCCTCCAAAGTCCTCTTTGACCTTGGCTATTTCCAGTTGATGGATTTTCCTGTTCTTGGTGCTGTCCACCTATTTTGTTACTCTCAACAGGTCTCTCTTCCAATTACTTGCTCAGTATCACTTTGAACCAATGTAAACCTTTTGTCAACACAAGAGGTTTTGTAAAGTTTTCATTATGTTTTCCAAACAGTATCTTAAGCTTCCAGCGCCAAAGGTGGGCTGCAAAACACCAAACAAGTTCTGAAAGAAGCAAGAATCATGAGAACAGAGCTACTAATGCAAATGTATGATTATATTTCCAGCCTCAAAGATAAAGGTAAGAAGCTGTGCACAATCCATGTGATTAGAAGCACAAAGAAATGCAGAAAGAGCATTGGTTATTACCTACAAGAGAAGTCAAAAGTTACAAAGCACATGTGGAGTGTAGCAGAATTCCTCAGAAGGGTGGCTTCATAGAATCATAGAATCGTTAGGGTTAGAAAGGACCTTAAGATCATCTAGTTCCAACCCCCCTGCCGTAAGCAGGGACACCTCACACTAAACCATGTCAACCAAGGCTTCGTTCATCCCGCCAGGAGTGCCCTGAGAACCCATCCATAACAGTCTGAGCAAAGAAGAGAGCAAAGGAACATTAGACAGGCTTTCTAGAAGCTTCTAGGTATAGAGTTACTTAGGAAACCTGGACACATAGTCATGTAGGCCAAATACCCCAAAGGGGTGAGGGAGGCCTCCAAGGGAATTCAGGAACCTAAGATTACATTCTGGTCTCAAAGACCACTTCATTGACTGGAGAGAACATGTTGAAGACCAGACTTGATAACTCCTGTGAGCCTACTTGAGCATTCAGAGTGACCCACACATTTACAGGTGCATTCCTGCCACAGACTAGGAGAATAACTAAATGATTGGAAATAGGAGCAAGGAGAAGAAAATACGTAGTGCAGGAAGAAAGCATGTCCAAAGGATCAATACTATGAATGGTGCAGTTATTCATATTTACTAATAACTGAAACCTGACATGCTATAAGTAATAAGATTGTGAAATTTGCTGACTACAGACAACTATTTATGGTAGTCAAGACTACAAAGGATTGTGAGGAACTCCAGAAGGACCTTTAAAAAACTAGGTAATTGGACAACCTGACAGCAGATGAAATTCACTGTGAAAAAAGCGCAGAGCAGGGTACACTAGAAGGAACAAATTTAAAGCCACTTGTACATACTGATGAGTTCTGAATTAGTTATAACCTCTCAGGAAAAAAGATGCAAGATTCATCATGGGCACTTCAATGAAGACATTTGCTCAATACACATGAGGGGTCAAAAAGAGTGAACAGGATGTTACGATGTATTGAGAAGGGAATACATAGTATGAAAAACATTAATATACTGCCATTTATATTGCCATCACTGTAAATTAATGACATCTACTCCCCTTGAATACATTACCTCTCTCAAGAAGGACATGAAAAAATAGTCCAAAGGACATCAAGGATAAAAATCCTGCTTCACAGAAGAAGAGGGTCCCTAACCAAAGCAGTTGAAAGTTTCCTTGCAGACAAATTATTCCATCATCGTTCAAGCCAGCCTCCATCCTCTGAACTAGCATAGGATATCCAAAAATAGAAAAAAAAATACCTGGCCAGGAAAACCTTGGCCTTTGTTCACAGAACAATGCCCATGCCTTTAATTAGAATGTTTTAAACTAATTATCTAGTTTTCAGAGGACACAGCAACAGAGACAGGTGATTTAGTGACCATGGACACAGGCAAGGCTGAGATACTCCATGCCTTCTTTGCTCCAGCCTTCACCAACAATGACCCTCAGGCCTCAGTGCTGAGGAGCAGGGCTGGTGGAGATGACCAGCAGCGGATGAGGATCAAGTCCAACATTTCAAGAGAATTCAGCCCATAAGGTGTCCATGGGACCTAATGAGCTGCTCACAGCACTGGCTGCTGCTGTTTTAAAGGCACTGTCACTTTTGAAAGGATTTCGGGAGCAAGAGACCTTGAGGTCTTTCCTAGACCTGGAGGAAGGAATATCTTACACCAGTCTTCAGAAAGAACCAGCAAGGATCTCCTGGAATTCAACAAGGGCAATGTCCCGTCCTGCACTCAGGAAGGAAATACACAACACAGGCTGAGGCCTGGCTGGGAAGCAACCTGGTAGAAACAGTTTTGGCATATAGCAAGCTGAACACAGGCCAGCAGTATGCCTTGGCAGCAAACGTGGCCAACAGCTTTCCCGGCTGTGTGAACAGGAGCATAGCCAGCAGAGAGAAGGGATGATGCCGGCTCCCTCCGCAATTCATCAAACCACATCCAAAATACCATGACCTCGACCCACAAATGCAAAAAACACATGAATAAACTGAGGCAATTTCAGCAGAGGGCCCCCAGTCTGGTTGGTGCCTTGAGCATCTGCCCTGTGAGAAGAGGCTTAAGGAACCAGGTATGTTCAACCTGGAGAAGAGATGGCTTTGTGAGCATCAACAGTCTCCTAGCACTCTTAGCAGGATCACTGAGATGAAGTCAGGGTCTTCACAGCAGACCATGATGGGTCAAAAGACAATGGGCCTGAGGTGAAATAAGAGACCTTCAGACTGGACATACGGTAAAGCTTCCCCATATGGACAGCCCAGCTGTGAAATGGGCTGTCTGGAGAGGTTATTCAGTCTCCATCCTCAGAGGCTTTGAAGATCCATTCAGATCAATCCCTGGTCAAGAGACCTCGTGAAGAGTCTTTCAGATAGAATTATCCTGTGATCCTGTAGGTAGCTCTTTTTTCTGTCATAATTACAACATGGCAAAGGAGTCCATTTATTGCCTCCAAGTAGCTGGAAGCCCAAGGAAATTATATTTATATATAACACTAAACCCTACGGATTTGAAATGACAGCAGCAGGGAGAATTCTGGACTGGCCATTTCCCCTCCTCAAGTTTCCGTCTGTTCTCTTCCACCTACTTCAGTTTCATATGGCCCCCATTAACCAGACCATCTCAAAATCATCCCATTTCACTGCATTTCAGAACCATGACTATGTTTAAGATGAAGGAATAAGTAAATTCGCTGCCATGTGTTATGGCTTGCCTCCCCTAACATTTCTTATTGCAGATCATTAAGTTTGCATTGTCAAATGCTGGTATCTTGTACACAACATATGTGTGAGAAAACTCGAGATTTTATTCACATACTTTCCTTATTTTATTCCACTGTGATGCACGACTTTCTATTAACGATAGCTTAAAGATGAAATGTCATCTTTAATTTTTAATTTCTTTACCACTTTAGTCTAATTGGTTTCAAATTTCATCATACAGATCATGACACTGAAACAGAACCTTTTCCTTTTAAAATACATTCTCTTTTTCTAAAACCTAGTATTAGAAAAGAAACACTGTTCCAAGTAGTAAACATCTTGCCCCTATTTTACCTTCATTCCTGTAATTCTAAAGGAATTACAGGAAACTAAAGTTTTCACCTATCTCAGACAAATTCTGGACAAGTAAATCTGACGACAAGAGTGTACAAATGTGGATGTGCTCTGACCTGCAGAAGCAGTGACCCAGAAACAACAAAGCTGTGCAAGTGCTCTGCTTCCTAGAAAACAGTTCTCCATTGGCACAAAGTTGTCTTTGTTCACCTACTATCTTCTATGTCTTTCCTTCCCTATCAGGGCAATTCATAAGCCAAGGAAAACATTTGGCTTACATACCTAATGCATGAGCACTTTGAGATGGAGTCCCAAATCCCTCGGGCACATCAGAAGTGGGTCCTTAGGCACAAACCCTATTTTCAGAAAGGTTCAGAGCAACCCCACTTTTATCCCTGAATGCTTCTGTTACCTGTGCTTGTCTCAAGAGTACTGGGATCTGCTGCTCAACCTGTCCTGTCCTCACCCACATTGCTGCTGCACCACTTAACTTAATATGTTTGGTTTTGGAAGGCTGAACTATCTACTTACTCCCTTTTGTGTATTTTCTTCTCTATGTTTCCTTGCTCATTCTTTCTTCCCTTCGACATTTTACTTTCAATTCTCATTTTAAATAATTTTCCAGTTTCTATTTCCTAAAAAACAGAGGCAATCAATAATATCATACTGGCACACAAGATTTATTGGTTGCTTCTGGAATTAATGTCCCAGGTATCTTGGCAGGTAAAATTCCACTACATTACAATTAGTTCATTTAATGAAGGTTTTCTGAACCAGCATGAAATCTAGAAACTTTATGTTTGTTGTCAGGGTTTTTTCTTTTTTAAGTTGAATTAGATATTGAAAAAAAATCACAAGGAATCTAGCTTGGGAACCAGGACCTCGCACCACTGATACAAAGTTCTTAAATATAAGAATACATACTGGGGAGAGAAGATATTCTCAGCTGACAACCAGTAAAATGACAACACTACTAACAATGTGAGAGCAAGAAAGACCAAAAAGCAGCACAAAGATGGGAACCAAAGTAATCAGGTATCAGCAAAGGTTTTAAGGAGCCAGACTTTGAAGCTGACAGCATTAAAAAAAGCCACTTGAATTTGACCTGTCAATCTCCTACTCCTTTGGAATTTGTCCCCCAGTACATAGCATTGCTCTGCAACAGTGAACACAGTGATTCCTCAGCACTTTCAACTGCTCTGATACATATAACCCCAGGCTAATTTTCTAAATAGGTGATACTGTTTCTTTCCCAATGGAAACGTAGAGCTAATTTCAACCCAGGAATAATTTATGCTAAAATTACTGAACCCATGACATACCAAGTCTGAAGTTCTTAACAATGCAAGTACAAATTGAACTGCTGCTGAATAAATAAATTACATGCCCAAGCACACAAAGATGATCGATATACACATACATACACTTTTATGCATACTGATCATGAGAATTACACAAAAAAAATCTTGTCTTTACAATGGGCCTGTCGCCTAACACAACAGCAAAACTGATCTAGAGTTCATGAAATATCAGATTCACAGCTACTTATTTCCTTGTTTGAGAACAGAAGTATGGCAAATTAAAGCAATTGTCATGTAAATAACAGATTTTCAGATAAAAATAGAAAACATCAGTAACAAGGAAGTATCTTCTTCAGTTGTAATATTTTTTCAGGTTAAAGCAGAAATATTATTCAAAGAATTTTGAGAATGAAAAAGTCAGAAAATAATCTTCAGCCTGACACTGGAACAGTCTGCTTGGCCTCAAATACTACACTTCAATTTAAAACAATTGATAAAAAGCTTGTAAGCTAACAAACCAAACCAAAAAACACTCCAGCACTGGAAAATTCTAGAGACCTTATTTTTAAGCAAAAAAAAAAAAAAAAAATTCTAAGCTAAACACTTCCTTAACTCTTCTGGAACTTTTAAAGGCCAAGTAGATTGGTAATAAAAACCTAATGTAAGGCTTAGCCCTCCCATGTCACCTAGTCAGCCTCTTCATTAGAAGAAAAGCTGTATTCAAGGAATGTCACAGCAGATTAATCAGTGATCTATCCAGTGGGTTTTACTTAGTGATACTGATACAAAAATATACTGACCTTTCTCCCAGTTACAGCTGAGAAAAACAGAAATTTAAATCACATTTACCTCTGTCCATGGGGTTCAGTTAAGATACTTTGTTTCCACACTAAAACTAGCATTAGAAGAAAAAGGGGCGATAACAGCATTTACAAGGGAATTCACACTGCTGAGCTTGCTTGGGGTGGTACAATTCTCTGTCTGCAGACCTGGGCTAATTTCAGTTGTACATCTCCAAGTAAACAGAGTAAAAGATAAAACACATCTAAGCACCCACAATCGGTTCAGTCTTGTAACTGAAAGACACACGGGTGGTTTTACACACTTCTTAATGCCTCAGCATAATGTATTTTCCTCCAGTATAAAGTGTAGGAGAAAATTAATTAAAACACACTTCTAGATACTGAAGCCTAGCTGATATCTTAGTTATGACAAGTGGACCTGAAATAGTCAAATCTTCCATCTTAAGGAAGCTGCTGATTAATTTAGGAAGATGAACACTCACTCACACACTTCTCTTTTCCAAGTGATTTTTGCCATATTCATCAGTTACTTTTCTTTATTACATCTTAAAAGATAAGCATTCTGTGCATTTCTATCAACCACCGTGATTCTGAAAGTTATACTCTTTTTCAATACATTAATTGGCTATCATGAAAAATGAAGCAGAAAATATTATTCATAGAAGTGTTACTCTGCTGCGCATCACAACTTCAAAGCACTTCCCAGGCATTCCTGACTCTCCACAGAATCCCTGTCAAGCAGATAAATACTGGTTGCCCCATACTGCAGACAGAAAAGGAGGAACAAAAGAAATAAAGGCCAAAACTGCCAAAGGGTTTCATTAGAGCAGCTGTTCCAGTGGTGGGTTAACACAGCACCATCCTTGTGGAGGTTTTAGAAGCTGCACAACTCTGGCTAGCACTGGTTTCAACATCTGAAGTTGTCTCTGCAGGTGAAGAAATCACTTTGGGTACCTTGATTTAGGCCAGCTAGCAGCATACAGCAATGTTAAATCTTGAAGACCATCTAGTCTTTAATCCCGAGTAGTGGCCATTACATCATTTGTTTTGTAAAGGAAACGATACAAACGACCTCAGACATCCTAGTTAATTATTTATGCAAAAGAGGTAGTATCATGATTGGAAATTATGCAGAACAGATTAAATTGACCACATTTTATTATGGAAGAAAATTACAAGCAAGATTTCCAAAACATCGTTATCTAAAAATAGTCTTCTAATTCCTTACTGAGACACCTGACATTCCAAACTGCCAAGTATGCAGGAGTTTCCCAAATCAAGCACCAAATAAGAAATTCAGATCTTCTTTCCACCTGTCTCTATGAAAAGACACCCTAAGTGATTCCGGTGAGGTAAGAAAAACTGGATAATAAAAGCACAAAGATCTCAAAGAAATACGCACTGACATGAACAATTAATCAGCCTTAAAACCTTGACTGTAAAGATGTTGTTTATGTAATTTAGGATGTTGAAAAACATAAATTTGTGTTGGGGCCGTGTGCTGTACAATATACTTTAATTTCTTCTGTCACAAAGAGTATCATTTACTTGAATTACAGTTGATGGCAGAAGATGCCAGTTCCCATTAACTAAAAAAAGAATTCATCAGCAGATATCACTTTATGCTCACGTATTTCTGTAGGAAAGCTCTTAGCCACCTGGTGCTAGGAGTCAGAATTTGTCAGCCCAAGGTGTTCATGCAAAAATGTATTAGTGACTAATCAGCTGAAACCAGCTAGGGTTAATTTACCAGAACAGCTTCTCATCTCCACTTCTTTCTTCCTTCAGTGGTAAATGGACCAGTGGAGACAGCACAGTAAAAACATGCTCCCACATTCTAAAAAAACCTGTCTTTTTTCACCATGTCCATCTATCACCTTTCCCCCTCCAGGACTATTATGAAGACCACATCACTCAAAGAACCATCCTGTGTATGTAAGACAGTGCCTCAGCTGAATGCAGCGAGTTCTGGGGAGGCAAGCAGTTAAAATAGGGGAGTAGGAGATTCACCAAGGAGGTGAAATGGTGGGGTGAGAAACTACAGAGCAGCACCATGGGGCAGACCTAAGAATGGCTTGCAAGATGAGCAAGGAGGCAGGCAGGAGAATGTAAGAAAAGATGGCTTGGTGGGGAAAAGAAAAATAAATGCCACCGAGTAACACTCACAGGAATTAATGTTTGCAGGCAGTACCAGCATGTTTTGTGCAGCCATTAGCTCCTACTGGAGAGGCAAGAGAGCTACTTCTGAAAAGCAGTAAGGAAAAAAACCCCAAACATCTACAGAACGACTGGGCAAGAAAAGGGGGAGGAGGGAATTCTCGGACAAAAAAAAACAGGGAGTTAACTTTTCACCCATAAAGACTCATGGAGATAAATACTGCAGACTTAAAATGGGTAAGACCATAGGCTGGATGGAAGAAACCCATAGGAATATCCACTGCATCTTCTCCAGTGCTGACTGTAAGCACAAGGAATGAATTTCTGAGCCTAAAGCTGCAGAAGAGAATGGCAATAGCCTACGAATATATGCATCTTTTAAAACAGATTTACCTTAAACACTGGGGTGGAACTATGCTAGACACAAGGTTTTTAAACACACACAGATTATAGAGTGGTCCAGAGAAGGTTCCCTAGTCTACAGGGAGAGCTACTTCCCTTTCTTGAATCCAATGTCACAAATTGTGATTCCTTCCTCTCTGTTAAGGGTTTTTTCAGAGAAGGGACACAACACAAACCTATGTATTCTGAAATGCATTTAACCACTCAGGTAATAAGCTACCTCAATCAGAGACAGCCAAGTACATGAAGAGAAAAAAATCTGGTCGTAGCTGCAAGGGTTCTGCTGCCATTAGAAGACTATCACCACTAACTTGTAACAGTAGCCCCCTTTACATGATGCCCCAAGAGAATAGAATTACCGCATTTCATTGGATCTTAATTGGTTTTTAATGGACTTCACTACCCAATAGTTTCCAAATGCAAACCCATATTAATGAATTGCTATGGCTTTCTTAATGCTCTTTCTGTCCAGCCACTGAAAACCAAAGCACACTATTAAAAGGAGCCACACTAGTAAAAATGAGAAGGGGCTACAGGATTCTGCTGAAAGCCAAAGCAGGGCTAAGCTCTCTACTTGGCAGAAATTCATCTTGCTTACCAATCCTTTTATTTATAATTAAAGAACCTTCCTTATTACACCTTTGCTAAGCATGGTAGTAACTCAACTACCCAAGAACTACCTGGCATTTTAAAAATCACTTCTTTCATTAACTAGCCTGTTCTGTTGCTGTTTTAAGAAATTCCCTTATGTGCCGTAAAAGAAACTCACTTAAGCCAAAGAATCCTTTACATTCTAAGGAACCAACTACTCGAATGGGGGAGGAGAGGCAGCCATACAGCCCCTATTCATATTCCAAACACGAAATACAGTTTCTAAGATGTTTTCCACTCATTAAAGTTCTAATACCACACAGAGATATCCGATGTCTTCTTCATGAGCCCACCAACAAAACAGACAGCACCAGTGCTTTCCCAAGCAACAAATGAAGTCACAGACATATTTCTATGAGAAGCTGCCATCTTGTATTTCACTGAAATGTGGAGAGAAGTTGCAAATGTACCACAGCAGTAACCACAGCGGCATTCGTATATATTTAATAAAACAGCTTGGGGTATTAGCCAAGGAACCCGGAATCTAAATTCAAGCAGTTTTACATATACACCTCCATAAACTCTGACTTAATCCCATAGAAATGGAGATACAAATGCAATTTACTTTTGTGCAGCACTGCTACAAGGCAGATGCAACATTTACATCCCACTTCAACCTCCAAGGTAGTAAAGGAATGTGTACTTGATGCTATGAATAGTAAACAACCACTGTAATACATGGTACCAGTATTACATATTGATACTTCTACACTTTGGCAGCTGCTTTGCTCCTTAAAAGCCACATTTGAGAATTACTGTATGCTTTTCAGGCCCTGTTCATCTCTTCCAAAATTAGTGATGCCCCTGTGCCCAACTTAACCCATGAAGCTGCACCAAGAGGGAAGGAGCAACAGCTGCAATGGATCACATGAAAGGGTGCTAGGAATCTTCTTGGAAGTGAAAGGAGAGCAGAAGCTGCTCATCTCCACTAAGATCACTTCAGACATGGCTGAGCACTTCCAAACTGTGCTGTTCCTTCTCTTTTTGGCAAGGATTAGCAGAACAAAAGGCATTTAATGTGATTACTTAAACAGAACCCTCACTGTCCCCACCCTGCATATGCTGTTTTGCAACACTTCCCAAATCAATGTACTACTGCTCTCATACTTCGTGCTCCCACTATACCTTAGTATCATATTATGAAAACTCCACGAAGTATTTCTTATCACTGCCACATTAAATAGGGCAGAGGCAGCATTCACGTGATACACGAGCTGTGCCTAGGTTCTCTGCAAGAGAGGCATTTCCTCCACAGAAGACACATTTCCTTTAGGAGAAGGAAATGGAGAAGAGTTTTAGCTTACAAAATGGATTCTGTGGCAAGAGTGAGAAGACAGGAGGCAAGTTTTACATTCCAGAGGCAAGCCAGCTGCCACTCTCCACCCCAGAATGAACTCTAACACACCCTGGTGTAGGCATGGCCCAGATCCTGTGCTCCTGTCCCTGGAAGGCAGGTTCTGCAAGTTTTCTAGAGGGAGCCTGAACATGGCACCACACCGTTGCCAGTGACAGCTCCTCTCATCTGAAATTCACAGTGAAGAACCGTCTAGGTCACAGATTTTTCTAGCATATCTTTCTCCCATTTTTCTCAAAGGCATGAAATCATCAGGCACCACTGCCAGGCTACTAACATGCAACATGATTTCACTGGTTTAATTTTTGTGTTCGCATGGCAGATCAATTCTGAATCACTGTTATATAGGGTACTGATGTGTAAATACAGCTCAGGGCTAATAAGACAGCATGAGTGAGGAACATTATCCCACCTGATTCCAAAGCAAATAGCCAGTGCCAATCTAAGGTCCAAACCTGCACGTCTGACACCTGCATGTGCGAAAACATGGCAGCATCCACCAACCAAAAGCACGCACAATTTTTGGCATGACTGGGGCTAGCACCATTACATTAAAAAGCTGGTCCCAGAGTTCCCCAGAGAAATGCCAAAAGATGATGATTGTGGAGGTGTCTAATTGACAGATACTGTGGAGGAGGAGAGACAAGCGGTGCTGCATGACAAAATCAAGGCATCATCTCTCCTCAGCCTTGCCAACAAGCCTCAGCTCTGAGCTAGGAAGGATAAGTGCATTCAGTCTTGGCTGTCTTCTGAGCAGGCTAACAAGCTTGACAATTAGTGTGCATTAATTAATGTGCACATAGCGAAAAGGTTTTGTACTGGTATCAAACTGAATATGCTCTTTATACTTATAGGACTTTAAATACCATAATACTTTCCACCTAGTTGAAAAGGGATGGAGGATGCTGTGATACTTATTATAGTAGAGCACAACCTAACCTTTCAATCTAGGTTTTTCACACAATGGTTAAGTCAAGAATGTGAACTTTAATGGCTAAAGGAATAGATTTAGAGAAAATTATATTAAATTTATATCTTCATAAATTTATATCTTCACCATATATTTATAAATTTATATATTCATTTATGTATTCATCCTTCATCTTGTTCACAACAGCATCACAAGGAGGTTTGAGCAGCACTGAAACATACCCCCTCACACCCGTTTACCTACCCCTTGTCCTATTGTTACAGACTCTACTAAAAAAGCTTGTCCCTGCTCTTATAAGCCTCCGTTAGGCACTGGAAGGCTGCTCCAAGGTCTCCCAAGAGCCTTCTCCAGGCTAAACAACCCCAGCTTTCTCAGCCTTTCCTCTCAGGAAGCCCTCCTGAGCATTTTTGCTGTAGTGTAGAAACGTCCAGAGTTCACTTAACATGTCCAGAGTTCACTCAACATGAAATAAAGAATCAAACTGTTTGCCCAGCAAGCTGTAAGATGTGGCTTCTTCAAGCCACATCTGCTTGGCTTTTTACATGATTTGTGCATGGCTTTTCACATCATTTAACGTGGATTTTAACAAGGCCCTTTATACAACATTGCTTTATCAAACAATATAATTGCAGAAGGCAATACGTCCAGTAAGTTTCCACTGACTTGGAGACCTCAACTGGCAGCAGATCAGAGGCTTGCTTTCCAAAAGATATGACAAGATACATAAAACCAAAAACATACAAGTCTGTCCATTTGGCCACGTTAACCTGCAACATCATAAGCACTCAAGAATCCTACTTACTGAAGATGTATTTAATCACATGTCAAAGTACTTTCCTAAACTGGGGCCAGTGCTTTTTTGTCAAAATCCGGACATCCCAAAAGGAATGAGTCTCCTTCGTTTCAGCTGATTTCATGCTGCTACAAAGTCTCTTGAACCGCCAATGCACTAATGAATTAGGATGTGTACTACCATACCAACAAAAAAGCACCACAACTTCCCTTTTAATGGCATATTGAATATACTGCACCAATATTTTACTTTCTGTAGACATCAAGACTTACAAGGGTTTTTTTAGTTACATTAGTAGCAATAGTGCTAAAATCTTAAGAACTAAGTAGCATTATATTTAATTATCCTTCTATAATTACACTGATTAAATACAGCGTAAGGGACCATAAAGATAGATAAAATATTATGGCTAAAAAACTTCTCAAAAATGACCATAAAATTATTATTAAGCCTGAGGTGAGAAAATTAATATCACAAGCATGATTTTATAGGGTTTTCTTATACCACCTCCCCTTCTTGGAGCATCTCATTTGCAGTGGCAGCAGAATTTCCTCCCAGCAGTAATGAAAATGAGAACTAACTATAAAAAATGTTGCAACTTGAAAGGGAGGTCAGTTTAGCTCTCTATACCAAGGGAGAGTATTTGTGTGCTTGATGCTTCAGGCAAATGCCAATAAAACATATTAAAACACCTCTGAGCTCTGAGTACGCTGGCTTACACTTGGGTAGTATTTGTTTCCTTCTTGTTTCCTTTTTCCTTCTCTTCTTTTACAAATATTGTGCATGACTTCACAGCAATGAAGCAAGAATCAGCACAATCCAACAGTCACATCTATTTTCTGAGTAACCATCTAACAGGAGAGATCCATGGATTTTCATACTGGATGACCAATACTATTATAAAGATGAAAGAATCACAAGAAAAATTCTGACCAAGAACTAATATTAAGGCAAAAAGCTAACACTGGAAATCTGCAATGCTTTCAAAAACAGAAAAGAGTGGATTATAAGGTTATGGCTGAATACAAGGAAATAGATCTTTCTGACCTACGTTTGGGATCAATCATTTCAAGTAATATTTTTCCTGATTCTTTGAATTATATGTTTAATTAATTTTATTGCACGTAATTACCAAGATGTATCATAATTATCTGACACATTTCAAGAAATATGGTCTCATTTTACTTAATTATATGATTAATTAACTGTGGTACATAATTGCTAAACTTGAGCAAGATTATATTTCCCCTTTTCTTCCAAAATTCAAAAATCACCCTGAAGTGCTCCTGCATGCAACTGCTTCACGCAAAGAGCTCCATGGTCATCAAACGTACATTTGTTCTGCAGGAAAGAAGCCCACAGCCTCCTGCTTCTATTCCTTTTCACCACGCTCCCCTCCCACCTGATTGGCATGCGAGGCTCTCATTGGGCCTCGTCCTCTGGGCCCCGCCCCCTACC
>JBCJKH010049571.1:17215-33496 GCA_039877255.1 Loriculus beryllinus
CAGCAGCCACAGCAGATCACTCGCAAGTAAATGTGGGCTGGCAGAAAGCACCCATGGGAGGCCATTAGCACAGGAATGACTTGAAGACTATCTTACATTTTCCTGGAGGCCATGTCAGTCACCAGCTGGGTCACAAAACTGGCATATCAGCCATTTCTACTGCAGGCCTTAGCTGCTAGCCACTACATGAACCAGGGTGCAGTATTTTAGATGTGCATGTGAAGAGAGTTCAAAATTGCAGCAGGGAGAAAATTAATAAATCCTATTAATCCATAACAATCTAGACGAAAATGAGTAACAGCACATACTGTATTACAGCCCCTAGTACATACAAATATATGGTTTTGGGAGTTGTACATCCCACCGAAGACTAACCAATCAAGACATACCCATCAGGAGTAACCCAAAGGCATTTTCTGTACTTCAAGAACTAGCTGAAAATATTCCCAGGATAGGTAATTTATAACATTAACAGCTTTAACTTGTGATATTTTAATACATATTGATTGCCTGTATTTCTCATGTGTTAGAGGAATTATTTTTCAAAATTATTTCATCTCAACTGAAAATGCATAAACACACCCAGACTTCAATCAACAAAATGTATTCCTGCATTTTGAAGGAAATAACAAGTCATTTATTAGAAAGAGCCTTCCCACTTTTCACTAGGTTTCTGCCACTATTTAATACCTGGCACGCAATCTCTGGATTTCAGTTGCATGCTAGACACTCCTAATCCAAGTAGTGCTGCCAAGAATCGAAGCAAAGACTGTCTAATGCAGCAGGATCTTATTATAAGCCAGTCCCAAATGACACTTAAGAAAAAAAAAAAAATCAATCTTTTTTATTTTAATCCCCATTTTCCCCTAAATAACAAACTCCCAAGTCCTTTACAAACTGATGAGGTGCCTATTCTGCAGGCCACACACTGCCACCAATTAGTGAGCAAGAAAAGCAAATGGGCACAAAGAGCTGTAGTGCCTGGCTGACTTTGAGGCAAAACACAGATCAGGGGGCTCTCCACACCAGTGCCTTGGCAGGCCAGTCCCACAGACTGCTCCACGTTTCATGTCCCCATGTACAGAGCTGCCTATCAGCATTTTACTTGGACAATCCACTCAATTTTTTTTTATGCGTTGTTAAAAGTAAGGACACCTATTTCCAAACTTCCCTGGTGATTTTTAACAAGGTTCTGAACAAAACCTGGTGAAAATAAATGCACAGTACTTTAAAAATAAAGAATAAATTATGGAAGCCAATACAACTATCCTTTCCCATACCTAGAACTCCTTACTCTCCTGCCCAGGTATGATGGCATGCCTTTTTCTGTTCCTCCACCTTCAGAAGCAGCAGATGAGCCACCACATGCAGCCTTCTGAAGACAACTTCATATTGCAAAAATGACTACTTTTCCCAAAATTCAAAGAGTGCAGAAGTGGTTTAGAACTACGTCTGCTTTGCCACGTGTCTTGAACAGGTATTTGACACCTCTTGGGAAGGTGAAGCAATTGACAGTTCACTTTGGCCACTGTAGTTTAATTATCTCTCAAATGCAGAGTTCCTTCTCACTGCAGCATACCCAAATTAACAGCAAACATCACTAACCTCTCCTTATACCTCTCCTCACACCTCTCCCCATTCTGTCTGTAAAGCAAAAATCAAACTACTTATCAGGGACCTTTTGTTATCTATATTAACTGGAAGTCTGATGGCTTATATTTCTCTTCAGAAATGTGGAAGAACTTAAGCACATGTGATGATACTGATGTTAATATATTAAGAATATTGGCCTGGGAAAAAGGGGGACCCAGTAATGGAAAAGGGAAAGCCTGCATTTATCTATACATTTTAGGATCTCAGTTCTATCGTGCATTCTCTCAACAGTTATACTGCTTCTATAAATTACTTACAAGGCTGAACTGCAGACTGTGTAGTCAGGTTCACCATAGCACTGCTCCTATTTTAAAGCCTTTTCATAATGCCTATTCTCTCCTTAACACATAAATGACACTGCTGGATTTATTTCTGTTCTGTTTCAATAGCAATCCAGAAACTGGGACTTGTCATTTTTGGTATTTTGTTTCAGGACCTAGTCACAGGTAGACACATGTTCTGCCAGGTGGCATTTTCTGATAAACATATTTCAAGGCATTACACATTTGAAAATATACACGCAAAAATAAAAGGGAGTAACAAAGGCACAGTTATACCTGACTTCACACATAAACATTCACACACGCACTATTATGATCTTCAGAAGGGCAGGAGGTGTGAAAGAAACCTCCTCTTCCCCTAAAAACTAAAGGCCTCCCCTGGATTCCTCTGCTTCCTTTCCCATAAGCCATTCTCAATGAAGACACCAGATTCTGCTACACTGACCTTCTGCTGTGTGCACTCACTGGCTGAGGAGGAGTACTTGGAGAGGCAGATTAGAGAGGGTGCACCATCCCTACCAACTGACCCCATTCAGCACACCTACCTGGCTTACCAACACGAAGAAAACACACATGCCTTTAGTAATAACTTACCTCCTTTCAGCTTTGGTCGTTTTCCACGTCTGGTAGCTTGCCTCCTGTCCCTGTATGGAGCAACATCTACACAACAAATCAGACCTGCCTCAGAGGTGACAGCAAGTCAATCTAAGCATCTTTTAATTCCAGCACATCAGACTTCACAAGCACATGCAAATCAACCACAACATATGTGGGACATCCCCCAAAGGAAGCACCTTACAATGTGTCAGGCTTGCCAAGGCTGGAAATCCAAGGAATCACACCTTGGAATAATCCTTTACAGCTGGCACAAACTAAGCGTGAAAACCCCATTCCACCCTACATGGTTCAAGTGTCTCCATTCTGATACTAGACCTCATAAAGGTCAACTTCAGATTTGTCCCCAGATTTAACTAACTGACCTTGATTTCTCCTACTCCTGCTTCCTCGCATCCTCTAAAACTACAGAATTTGATCTTACGCAACTTTAAGCTCAGTTAGGTAAGGATCTGTGCCTAAATTTCTTATGGAGGGTCCTTGATCTTAGCTTGGGTTTTTTTCTAAACATTTTTTTGTTGGATTTGGTTTCTCATTTTGGGTTTGGGCGTTTTTTACAATCCTTCTTTATTCAATTGCTGCACATCTTTAGGGCATCTAATTCTCTTTCCTAAAATAATCACTTGACATAAATATTTCAAAACACATTGAGATAAATGTATGTTTCATTACAGTTAGAGTACAATGGAACTTCTGCAGAAGCATTTCTGACACAAAATGAACCTTGTGATTAATGCTAAGGAAACATTCCATATAATAATAAGGTGCCATAATGATTTCAATGTTATTTTAAAGTGTTACTAAACCATCAATTGCTCTGAAAACAGAGTGAGGCCTTGCAACAGAATTCAAACACACACTTTTTATAACACTTAACATATTGCACTATATGAATCACAGTAAATAAGCCCAATGGGAATGTTTACTGAGGCACAAACAAAGAGGATCTGCAGAAGGAACTAGTTTATCATAAACAATACAAATATTTACTCTGTTATTTAATATGTGCCCAGCATGTCTATCCTTAATGCAGCATTAGCTGACATCAGGCATATGCCATATGTGCAAATAATTAATTCAAATTATGTTTTCTTCCAGTGTGTTGTCTCAGAAACGAGCTGAATTAATGTAAAGATATATTCAACAGCAAGTACTTAGAGGATCTCTCTGTGTAACAATCCAGCCATGTTTTTCTTTAGGAGTACAAAGGTTTTAATACTTCACCCTCATTGTTATTCCAGTGCCAAGGCCTCACGGTATGTGAAAGGCTCCTAACATGCTCCTTATGCAATCACTAAGATGAATAACATAGTGATTTAAAAGACTGACTTGGCTAAACGTTGTTTTATAAGATAAAGCTTCAAACAGCAAAGTCTTCAGAACACACCCCCTTTCTTTAAACCAAAAGAAAAACCCTGAGATGAAACTTGCTTCCAAAGCATCCAGTAGGTTGCCCACAGCAGTTTTCCACAGTGCAAGGGCCGATCAACTGCCCATTTAAACTTAGGTGGTGTGCAATATAGAGACTGGCAGATTATTTCTAACGCAGATGACACAGCCTATAAAAGTGTTCCTGTCAGCCACTACACCACACCTTGACACCCTGAGTTTCTGCATTGGAACGTGCTGTTTGCATGGTATTTCAGATGCAATTTGCTTAAGAAAAAGAATTTATGCTTCGGCCCAAAGCATAATACATATAATACATAAAATACATTATAAGCACTTCACTAATCTTGAAAGGCATGTTTTTATAATGCCATTTCTGTAAACCTTTATTCACACCTCTTCTCTGAAAACTGCATGTTAGTATGTTACTCCTGTGTTACTCTTCTGTGTAGATGGTTACTGCCTACTCTCCATACCTACTGGCTTTCCTTTCTCACCAGCTTTTCAGGTGATACAGAAAAAACCCTGACTGGTGAAAAGGAATTTCTCCATCCCAAAATCAGCTTGGAGAAATGCCATATGCATCTGTTGAAAAACAGCTTGCCTTGTCCACAATTACAAACCAAGGAATATTGTAATTCAGTCCCCTTGAAAAGACTCAAGGAAAGGAGACAGTGAGATAACAGAAAGCAGACAGTCTTGTTAAGCATTTCAAAACCCTTAGAGTCATGGGCCCCACCCGGTGTTTTATTTCTCCCTCATACAAAAACTCATTTTCTAGTCATTTCCCAAAGCTCAGTCCTATTGATCTCGAAGCTGCTCATGTTCCCCACACAACTGGAACCCCACAACTGAGGCTATGCATTCATTCATTTAAATACACAAATTTATAATGACACATTAGCTCTACCAAAGCAGTGAATCCCACAAAACCCCAGTTTCACACAGACACCGGGGAAAAGTACACTCCAGCTCTCTGTCACGTACCTGGCTCTGATTTGGGCCATGAAAAATGTGAAGACAGCACCTTACCGACAGGCACTATCTATTTAGGTACCTTAGGAGCCATTACGCCCTTTCTCTGGACTCTTGTCAGGTGCCCAGAAGCACTCATAGGTGCCTCAACTCTTTACAAACCTGGCCTTTAATATCTGTCTCTTTCCAGAGACACACTGGGCTTCTTGGCAACAGCTCCCAGCTCATCCGTTCAGTACAGCTGCCCAGGTACAGCCTGGCACGAAGAGGCTGGGACTTGTAACACAGGTTTTGCTGCAAGAAGAGAACAGAGTGATAGCAGGGCAGACACATTTGCCATCCAAACTGGAACAGGACAGGAAGGAATATGCTTTACCCTTATTCTGGCATTACAGTATGAAATAGAAAGGAAAAATACAAGAGTTGGTGACATAAAGTTCAGCTAGGCAAGGACTAAAGTAGGCAATATGGCATTAAAATGTCTGCAGACATCTAAATACATAAATAGCAATATTTGAGGGGTGGCAATGACACCCAAAACCAAATAAAACAGACACAGAAAGAATGAAGTAGAAATTCCCATCTTTACATTTATAAATGTTTTACACTTTAAGCTCCTGGTCACAGCATGAAAAACCAAATCAGAAGGAAAACCTTGCATATGCATGACACTGCCCATTAAGCAACCAACACAGTATCATGCTCAAATGAAAAACCATATTAGACACATACACAGCCAAGTCATACGACACTGCTTTCTGCACACAGTTCTAAAAACCAAATACTAACTTTAAAAAACAAAATAACCAAAAAATGATCAAATACATTTTTCTTGTGAAATTTCAACACGAACTTTTGATGTTGTACTTCATTCCCAGTTTTACGATGCTTGGCCCCATGGAGACACACTGAGCCATTTGTTGTTTGATAAAGCTGCCAAGACTAAGCCAGAAAATTTAGACAGCTTTATTTTACTCTCAACACAGTAAAGTAAGAATGACCTTCCACATGAAGCCTGAGGGGCTGGAGGCATTTTCACATACATGTCTGTCCCTGGAGCTGCAAGCTACAAAGCTGTTTCCTGGTTTTCTTCATTAGTTTATGTTTTAAACCATTTTAAACTATGCTTTAATGATCAAACATGGAATACAAGTTAAGAACCCACAAGCACAAGAATGACTTTACGAAGCCCAACAAAGCATGCAACCCATTTTGACAGGCCAGACACGATCCAGCCAGCCCATGACTACAGCAGGATGAGGTTTAAGACCACTAGATACACCGAGGTTTCCAAGGTAAGCCTTTCTCAAAGATAGTACATGCTTAAGGTGACCAGAAGATAGTTACATGTGGCTACATATGTATGTAGTTCTAACATAAAGATTTTAAAGGAAAATATTTTATTGCTATTTTATTGGAACTTAGGAACTTTATAGCATAAAAACCTACAATGATAACCTTCTTTCATCCATGATCAAACATAAAGAAGAAATGTATATGACAGCTTTCCTTATCCAGAGCACAAGGGGTTACCATAAATAATAGCAAAGTCATGCTGAAACTATGAAAAATACCTTGATGGTGTCCTTTTAAAGTCATAACTTATTTGGGAAATCACCGTTCACAAGCATAAATTTGTTTCTGTATAATTCACTGCCCAGTGACATTTGATTCCTTTGTAACAAATCTGTATTTAAGAGGAAAAGTCATAAAATTGAAACAATGGCAATGACTAATTCATGGCCTAGTGCTCCATTAGCAATTAATAAATTCACCTGGCAATATCCAGAAACCAGTCATCTGCCACTTTTTTTTTTTATTTCATTTCATTTTCTGTATCTCGCATATCCTCTGAGGCCATCATACAAAGTACCTTTACCTTGGTTGCAGAAAACTAGGAATTCCTCATTGTACTTCAGTGTTTCGGGCATCATATTCTCTGCATTATTAAATACACATACATCTCAAAATGTGGTGGAGAGCGTAGTACTTCACAGAGGCTCAACTGTTTCACAAACAGCTATCAAGTTTCTCATGCTCAGTGTGTTCATCTATATTTCATCATCCAGGATGGAATTTAATTTGCTTGGGAGTATTTCAGCCTAACAAAAGCTCCAAAAGAAGTTTGTCAAACCCAAAGGGGAGTCTTTGAATCATATTTGTGGTAGGAGACACACAATGAATGGATCCTGACAACTTCCGTCTCTTTTGCCACTTAATGAGCAGCCACCTGAGGCAGTAAAAACTGTGGTGGAGGCAAAAACATTCCAAAATAAAAGAAGCTTTTAAGAGACTACTTTGTCATTTGGACCCTTCTTCCCTTCACAGCAAGCCAAAGGTCCTACTGATCCAAACTGATAGTGAGAGAGGACGAAAGGCAGGTCCTTGAATCAGGATGGTGCTAAGTCAGTTAGGGCTTTGGAAGTTGCAGAACACACACAGTACTCTACCATTTGCTGCAGCACACATTTCATACATCAATATAACAATAAATCACATACAGTCTTCACCAGTCAAGGCACTGTCCCAGTAAGAACTGCGAGTCAGAAGAAGTGTTAGCCATAATGTCCTTCCTTGTTATTTCTCTTCTGATTCCAAGGGCCAATGAAGACATTTGAGCCAATTTGCATTTCCTAGCATTTAAGAAAAACAAACAAGATTCTGTCCACAAGCCACCTTCCCTTCCATGCCTGCACCTATGAGATTAGGAGCCAAAACTAGGATATTCCACACAATTCCCACAGTATTTCCCTCTAACTCTATGCAGTCTGAGCAGCTGATCTTACACTGTATTGTTTCTTCCCATGTATGCCTTAATATTAGGAGATACTACGGTGTTCCATGGAAGTGAACTCTAATAGTGAGTAAATAGGCTCTGAGACAGCAAAAGCTCAATATTCAAGTAGAAATAAAGATCAAATAAAAAACCCACAACTGACACCTGCCTGTGCTGATCCACTAGCATCCACAGGACCATCCTCATAGAAGCGACTCTCAATTCCATTCTTATACAAGTTATATACCAATGTCACTTCAACAAAGCCTAGTTTATGTATGCTGGTGGGTAAGGAATCCCCCAGTCCGGTGCTGCAACCAACCCAACTATTTTACGCTATTTTATGCAACAGGATCAACAGTAGCACAATTCATAAACAGTGTGGGAGGCATTTTCAGGGAGTCAGAGAAGGTTTCTGGTTACACAAAACATGGCATCACGCAGAAAGCAAAAATCTGCCCCAGATTACACTGCTATAATATACCAAAAATCTGAATAGTTATCCGAAGGGGGACTATAAGGCTGCTGAGAAGGGATTCTTCATCAGAGACTGCAGTGATAGGACAAACGACTAATGGATTCAAACTTCAACAGTGGAAATTCAGGTTAGATACAAGGAAGAAGTTCTTCACTGTTAGGGTGGTGAGGCACTGGAATGGGTTGCCCAAAGAAGTGGCAAACTCTTCATCTCTGGCAGCGTCCAAAGCCAGGTTGGACAGAACCTTAGGCAACATGGTCTAGTATGAGCCGTCCCTGTCCACGGCAGCAGGGTTGGAACTTGATGATCTTAAGAGTCTTTTTCAACCCAAACCATTCTGTGACTCTGTAAGTGTTACACAGATTCATCAGGTGGCTGTGTACAGAGGTGGCAGATTTCAATTTAGCACCAACAGCCTTCTTGTAACAATCTACCAGATTCCTCCAGCGCACTAACCAGGACAGTCCATACTGACTGGCACCGCTTAACTGTTTGCTACAAAGATACAGTGGGAAGGGAGGAGCCACCTCATATTTGAAGTGATTATTCCAGTTCATATTGACTGCTTAGCATTTCTTGAGAAACCCTCAAAAGCTTCAACACTTTGATGAAACTTCCTTGAAAAAGAGATCAATAATTTGCTACGCTGCAAAATTTAATTCAATTCCTGCTGATAACAAGAAGATACAGGAGTGTGATGTTTGATTTTGTCTGCTACACCTTCTGTTTTTAAATCTTCCTACGTTACTACCTTGGTTTGCTTTTTCCATGGCCTTTGCTGCATCACTTCTGGCAGTACCTCTCAAGGTATGTAACACCTGACAATTTTTACGAGGGTACTCAAAAAACAGTTTCACTAATACCATTCTGTACCAGTTTTAATCTCATTTTCACTCCTTTTTTTTCTTACCTTAATCACTGGAAAGCTGGAAAATTAAGAGTTTTATGCCAGTATTTTCACATACGTTGTTTTCCAAAAATTTACCTTAAACATTACGAGGCACTTTTTTAATAAGCAGCATCACCTGAAGCATTTCTCCTTTATTTGCCTGGTAACACATAAAAGGAGGAGATCCACAATTTTACTGAAAGTGAGGTCAGTCTCAACCTAGAATCTGCAAAAAGGTGTCTTTTTTAATGTCTTCAGCTAAGATCAGCTCAGTTCTGTGGACAGGGAAATGGCTGCAGTTACATCACGTAACGGTAACGGTATCACTGGATCTGGTAATGGTGCAAAACTGACTTACAACTTTCAGACTTGTACTTTTGAATTCTGACACGTCACTATTAAAGGGGTGTCATCCACAGAAGGTTGACAGCAGCAACTCATCAGTAACCTCACAAAACAGCAGGCAAAGTCAGAAGTTTGGGCTGGGTTTTTTTAGTTTGATTGGTTTGGTTTTTTACATCGCTTCCTCTTGCCTCCTCTCTCTTCAGATTCCATGTTAGTGTTTCAGCACTGAAATTTTCATTCTTACTGGTCAGGTTTCTGCTGAGACAATTACTTTATAACCAGTCCTTCACAATAATTTTTCATGATACTCCTCTGCAGGAGGAGTATAACTTTAATGTCACTGTGAATACGATCCTGTATATCCGTAGCACTGAATTTATAGCACACACGTGAAAGATCTTGTAAACTGCCCTTCTCTTGATAGACTGTGCAGTAAACTGTATAGTATTTTAATTAATTTCTTAATTACAAACCTAAAGTGGAATCTCACATGCATGCACAGCAAATATTGTTGCTTTAGCCTGAATAACACAAGGCAGATCAAGGCAGAAATGCTCAAAATAAGTAGAACCAGCTGGAAAGATAGATACCGGCTCTCGCCTCCTTTTACTCACTTCCTTCTCTGATAACTACAAGATTACTTTTTCCAAGCCCTGTATTTTAACCTTCTAGAAACCTCAGAAGCCTGAAATACTGCAACAGAAGAATTAGTACTAAAACAGGGACATTCAGTAGACTGAGTAACTTAGCAGCTGTATTTCATGATAAAACAATAATTTGTGTTTGCTGTCACTAATTGATCCAGGTAACTGCTGTCACAGGGCAGATGCATGTGAAGTCGGACATCCAGGTGCTGTTAGCACCTAGTCATGCAGAAAATTCCATTTCTGTAACATGATTACAAAGTAAATACATCTTTCTCTCAAATTTTACTCATCCAAATACGAGCTTCCATTGCTGATCTTTACCCTTCTAACCACACACAATATTGACTTAACCGCCTAATAGCTACCCTACGGTGACAAGGCTACTTATAAGAATGGCACAGAAAAACCAGTCTATTACTTCAGACCAAGCAGCTATCTGATCTTAATTCCAGCAGTGGCCAGATGTGGGTGCCCTTTGGAAGAATTCATGGCCTCTCCTCCCCTCCTCTGAGAGTTTCTAAAACCTGCAGTCCAGAGCATTTCCTGCACTTGATGGAGTAGCTGTATTTATTAAATCCCAATGGATCTCTTAAGTCCTCATTCAATTCTCTCCTTGAACAACATCACCTTTGCTTTGCTCACCCCATCTTTTCGGCTTTATATTCCAACCCTAGTGCTTGTTTCCTCACAAAATATTTTAATTCATTAAAATCCACACAATTCATTCAATTAGTATTTTCTCTTGAAGTCACTCCATGAAACTTATGCAAATCAGAGTAAAAATTCACAGAATGGTTGAGGTTGGAAGAGATCTCTAGAGGTGACCTGGTTCAACCTCACTGCCCAAGCTGGGCCACTTTGAGCCAGTTGCCCAGGAGCATGCCCAGGCAGCTTCTGAATGTCTCCAAGAATGGAGACTCCATCATCTCCCTGAGCAACCTGTGTCAGTGTTCAGGTCAGATGGAACCTCCAGTGTTTCAGTTTGTGTCCATTATGTCTGGTCACTGGGCTCTACTGAAAAGAGCATGGCTTCATCTTTCACCCTCCCTTCATGTATTGGTCTACACTGATAAGGGCACCCCTCAGCCTTCTCCTCTCCAGCCTGAACAGTTTCCTCTCTCTAAGCCTTTCCTTGTAGGAGAGGTATTCCAGTCCCTTCCTCATCTTTGTGGATCTTCACTCGACTCTGTTCATTATGTCCATCTTCTTTTCTACTGAGAGCCCAGACTGGACACAGTACCCCAGGTGCGGCTTCACCATTTTAAGATGAGATTCCTGCACTTAGAACATCCCAATCACTTTTTTAACACTATTTCAAGTTTTGCTGAAAGGTAAGGTAGAAATAATGGCTTGGAAGATGTTCTCTTAAAATACTCAGGGTTCTTCCCTAATCCGTCACATGCCTAACAGCTTGGACTTGACAAATCTCAACCAAAGTATTTCAGAAGGATGAGAAAGCAATGCTTATGGCTGATTTAAGTACATTCATGTGAGTCATTACAACAGTGACTCTAAGTGCTACATTCAAATCTCCCAGGTACCCACTGGTAAGCATGGGACCAGCATGGAGCTAAACAAAGTCCTATGCTCTCTTCAGCAAACACTGCTGACAGAGCCTGAAGAGTACAGGCCACGTCTTCTCAAACACTGTTATAAAGCTCGTTTTTAATACATAACAATTAGACATGCCAGCCACTGTAATCCTGAGGACTGCTAGAACAGGTTCTGGCTGCAGAGAGCTGTTCTCTGCTGCAGAGGCAGGACTAGCTGGTCAGCAGCACTGTGCTGTTCATGTGCCCAACCAGCCTCTGCATCACCTGCCATGCTCTCCTGGCTGCCAGGCTTCATCTGCTTCACACTTCCCAACCACAGTTAGAACATGCACCATGCCCTTCCAAGCAAGGCCCATTACCTGAGCTCTGGAAAGATCTACGACTAGCTAAATACTTCATTTTCGGGTCCCTGAAATTAGGTGAGAGTCTGCCACTCCTCCTACTTCATTGAAGCCTTTTGGCCATTTCTTCTGCTCTCACATTAAATATACGCCTTCTATTAACAGCTTGCAATCAAAGCAAAAGCACAAGATTTTGAGAGAGGAGTTGTGCACGAGCTAAGGAAGAATCAAACTCATGCATAGCCATACACCTGAGAGCTGGCACCAGGCAGCTGGCCAGAGCTGCTCCAGAACAGCCCATGCAGCGGGGCTTGCCCTCAACACACACACTGCAGAAGCAGGCAGGAGGAATGTGGAGGCACCTTACAGAGCAGGACCAGTCCTGTCCTGTTGCATCCAGAACATCCTGACTGTCACCTTTATATCACGAGCTTTCAACAGAAGGTTACTGCTCACAGCAAGCGGAGCTCTGTTGGTTTTTAAGTACCCTTACTAGCCAGATTGTCTCTCAAGCTCTAATGATGCCTCGCATTCAATGCAAAATGCAGCACTGCTGGTTGGTGCTACAGTTGTATATGCCAGATATGCTGTATTAAAAAAAAATTTAGAAAAAGCTGTAATAATGGTGCAGTCTCCTGAGCATACATTTATTTCTGCAGTATAAAATAAAATTAAATTCCTCAATCTCAAAAACTATTAAAAGGTTGTATTTAAAATGCATGAAGCATTAAAAAGACATCAAAATTAAAATAATCTCATAAATCTCTTCATTTAAAAGACTTATTAGAATACAGATAGAGGCAGAAAACAGCTGCCCTGCAGACTGAAGCAGTAAATTATGACTATTCTAACTTTTTTTCATTTTCATCACTGAAAATTTCCTCACAGACCTACTGCAGTTGTATAAAAAGACCAACTGCCCCTATATTTAACATGTGAATAGTAAATTATTTTCAGTGGACTTCACAACAGATAAGCTGTATATTCTTTCAAATGTCAGCAGACGATGGGATCGTTTCCAGGCAAAGGAGGTGGGGAGTGTTTTCAGAAATCAGAATTGCATGCAAAACTATAGAATTAATCAGCAATTCATTCTCTTCCACACAACAGCAGCGGGACACTGCAGCAATTGCCGACTCCAGCGCTCCAAACTCCTCCCACACACTCCTGGCTATTATTTTTAACAGAAGCCCAAAGTTAGGCTTATTTAAATATCAGCAGGCTGACTTGTAAAGTGCTGAGCATGGAACAGCTCCAGGAAGTCTGCTTATTTAGGAAGCTTAACATGGCCTTAATAACCTACATTTAGTCAAGAGTTAGGCTTCTTTTAGAAGCAAAGAAGAACCTTCCTCTCATTGGGTAGAACTGAGAATGGCACAAGAGGATTCGAGAGCAAAAGGGGAAAAATCAGGCACGTGTGACAGGGGAATTAATATTTGCTTCATTATCAATCAGTGACATTCACCCTTTTAAAAATGACTGTCAAATTATATTTTTCAGCAAGTGCCCTCTCTCCTCAGCCCATCATTTGTCAGTCTTGATACCAGAGCATTCCTTGGAGTACAATTAGACGATCATGCTGATTGCTCTCAAAGTAGCTCACTCAATCCAAGGAGAAGGCAAAGTAAAAACCTGAGGGAAGGAAATTTCACACCATTTATCCCTCATCTCGTGTGGTCTCCAGTAGTATGATCTTTGCACAGCCAGGCTGCTGATATCCCAGCAGATTACAGCAGGAAATGCTAAGAATCCACAGAGCTAAGGAAATGAAGAACAGCAGCAGCGAAGCTACCAAGGGGAAGGGAGGGGAAGAAGTTAAATCAAGAGGATAAAGAGTGCTCCCACATAGCCATTTGCTGGTTTTGCTTCACTGCAAATTATATCATATGATATTATAAACCACTTTTCCTGACAGCAATGCGCATTACTGTGCACTTTAACTTCCTTCCTGCTTACAAGAGATAAGATTAGTAAATGTTTGCTTTATTAACAAGTTGAAATGCTATTAAACCAACTTAATTGATGGTATAGTTACATGGAGTCTGCTTCTTGTTTATATTTTTCAAAACTTACACCTGCAACAGAAGTTGACTTCTATCCAAAAACAAAATAAATAAAAGCCACCCACATCCACTGCTTCAATTCCATGTACTTGCTTCCAACTCCAGTGCCTGTTCAGACTGTGCAAAGCTCCTTTGCTAAAACCCCAACAAGGATAACGGAAGTGCTGAATGATAAAAATTCCTTGTATCTTATTCCTCTTTTCCACTACTAGATTACCATCACGTCTGGTGAGTGAGTTTTGTCTTTTGGGCTTGAAATAAAGCAAGTAGTCAACCAGAAGGCACAGTTCTAAACACAGTGGGTTAGTGCATCGTCAATAAAAAACCCACTTCTGCCCTTCTTTTACTTTAGCCTAAGGTTACCTTCCTCATGAGTGGCTCTGGATGCTTCTGTAACCTTCCCTGCAAAATGCTTATGCAGAAGAACACTGTGCGTTGTACAGCTGCTTCAGTAAACTGCTGATAATGGCAAGCTCAAACGTACATCACTAAGAGCACACCAACTCTCTACTGGAAACCCAGAGAAGACGAACACTCTATTTGGAACAGAAAAACTTTAAATTTAACTGCCAGTGTAAACTGTAAAGGACGATGGAGCTGCCCATCTGATAGGGCTCTTCTTCGAGTTTGCAGGTTCCCTTATCCTATGCCTGCACCAAATGCATCGTTATTATTTACAGCAAATAACATAATTTAAAAGTTAATCTATTTTTTTTTAGAAAGGCTGTAAAGCAAGGCAATTATTCGACTCTCTAAATGTAATTCCCACTTAATATAAACATACCAGATAAATTGTAAGCCAGGTCTTATTCAGTTAGCTATACCTTGACAAGCAATATTATTACACCCTTAATTCATTATGCCTTCAATTGATCAGTTTCTTATCTGACTCTCATAAGAACGTAACGATTGGTACACACTTGTCAAGATTGTCAAGCACAAGACAGTAAAAGCCCAAATAAAATTCAGTCTTTTCTTAATAAAATCCATCAAAACCTATTTTCTATTTACAGCTAATGATCATATTCAAGCTAATACAGTCTGCACAAAGGCAGTCAGTAATTATGTTTCCTTACAGCATTTCTTCTTTTAACAACTTTGACATAATAAATTTTGATGTCTGCTGGAATCCTATCAAAATTGTAGCCATATGACTGTAAACTCTATTACGCTAGACAACATGATGGGGGGCTGGCTGGTACATAAGGAATTTATCCTAATTACATGATATTATTTTACTGGTCACCTGCCTAGTACAGTTTGAGAGTGAAATATAAGTTTGTATTTTGGACTTCAAATGTTAGGGGAAGAAAAGCAAAGTAGTATTTCTTATGACTTATAAGATAAAGCAAGAGAAATCATGTAGCAAACTAAGTTTGAAGGATTTACAGAACTAGATCCTCTGTAACCCAGGGTAGCCTCATTCATATCAGCAAAAACTACTGCCCAAGAATCTGATGCTTTGGCACCTTATACAGTACCAAGGTTCTGCAGAAACTAAACCTCAGTGTTACCAAAGTACCTCCATCCCTTTTTGTTATGAAGGAGAAAGCAAGACCTGGATACCAACGCCCAATCCTTAGCAGACACTAAAAATGAGATACACTTTCTTTGTGGGCCTGTGAAACCACCTTTTCATCCACTTGTATACTCCGATCCAGTGAACAGGGGACCCACCAGAGCAGAAATGGTAATACTGGTGAGGCCTGAGCAAGATAATTCCTTGGCATAAAGAATTACTTTTTTTCTGAAGTGCAACTTTACTATACATATATACACACAAAACCCACTCCTTCTCCTTATACACACACACACACGCACACACACAGAGCAAAACACACACATATACACAATTTTACACACATCAAGTGTGCAGGATGGCAGTCCCCATTGTCAGACTTACCCTGCAGGAAGAGAGAAGCTGCCTGTAAAAAGGCATGCAAAGATATTTGCTAACATTACACATCCTTTCTGTAAGGCACAACTGTGCAAACAGTTTAAGGTCTGCACACTGTTAAACCCTTATCCCTGAAGATGCTGTGAGCATTCCAATTAATTTTAGACTTCATTTAGTAACTTGAATACATTAGGTAAGCAATCATTACAGCATCCTGCAGAGCACTTCACACAGCTCCGTATCGTATGAGGTGAAGGCTCACCCTTAGATACAAGGTACAGGAAACACAATAAACTGATTTTTAGCTGTGAATTAGCAGGGCCTGGATGCGCACATTGAGATTGGAAGGTTCCACTCAGACTCCTGGAGAACATCAAGA
>JBCJKH010049572.1:1901-19532 GCA_039877255.1 Loriculus beryllinus
CTATGGAATTTTTCTTTCAACAAATATTCTCTCTGCTGTTTTATGGGTCTGCCACCATGGTGCCTAAACACACAGAGTAAAATCAACATCGATCCAAACAACTTCTTCCACTACAGCAGCTTGCTCAAAGCCCTGTCCAACCTGGCCTTGGACACACCTTGGGCTTCTCTTCTCATGCACACACAGAGCTTTGTAATCTTTCTTCTTAAATGCTGTTTTCAATCTTTAAGTGCTGTGATGCATTTTGTTTGGATGGCATCTTGCTTTGGTTGTAAAGTCTTATAGATATGGGACATTCATCCCATCATGCCCCCATCTGCAGAACTGTAGTGACATGTGTGACCCTCACTGAAAGAGGCTGCAAACATCTAAGTGAAGGTTCACAAGCAGCCTCTGTGATGAGCTGTGAGACACACCATGTACCCACAGAGCTGACTGAGTCCTTGCTGAGGCTGCCACCAACCTGACACTTAAAGTATTGTGGCACAAGTGGGACTGAAGGTTTATGAATATTAAACATGCTTAAAGGCATTAAAATATCTGCACATACGCCATCATTGCCACTTGTAACACACTAAAAGCCAAACACTCTTCCCTAAAGAGTCCACATTAAAGCTTAGCCCATATATAGCTGCTGGATGTTTCTAGTGTGGTAGTATATCACTGCTATAAAGGGTGAAGGGAATATTTGTTATCACAAGAACCTACACCTTACATGCAAAATAAAACCCACTTCCCCTTTACTCCCACCTGTGTTATTCAGAGACAGTGCGGGCAAACAGTAGGCTCCCTTTGGAGGTACACTAACATTGCACACAAAAATGAAGGTCACACTCAAGTTCAAACTAGAATTTCACAGACACTCATACTAAGGCAGTACTACATGTGGTTCAGAGGAATGTCTCCACATGCACTTGGCTTCCCAGGAATTACTCACGCTTCCTGAAACGTCCGTCTGGGAGCTGACATCCAGGTACTGGCGGGGTGACAAAGGGCTGGAGCTTTCCATGGACATGCTGCTGCCCCACAGGTCTGGTTGGGATCCTCTGTCATTCACAAAGCTGTCTTTTAGCCTGGCTAAGCTCTAAAACCATAGAAAGTCGTGAGGTGAGCTCACTTCTGCTTGAAGTATCTCAGCAGCCCCATAGCTTTAGCCTAACCTACGTGATTACGGTCTGACCACACTTATTGTGTGCAGTCAGACTCTGCAAGTGTGAGGTCAGCTGGACTCCATCTCCCACAGCAGCAAGTAGCCCACAGGCAGCAGCATACCATCCTGCTGGGCAGGCAGGCTCTGCTGGAGATGGCAGACCAAGTGGGCCACAACGTTTTCAAGGCTTCTTCAGGTCTGCACTTTGACAGCAATACAGTTACTCTGGTCTATTCTAGACCTCAAGACAAACACCCATCTCTAAGCAAGTGCTTACTACTGTTAGTTGCTATATTCTATACTTATTCTTTCCAGGATCTGGAGAACAAAAAGGCTGCAGTCCAACCACAATACAGAACTGATTTATGTTAATAAAAACCTCCATTACGTATCCAAAATACAGAACACTTCAATTACTTCTCAGAAACTCAGGCTGATGGCAATGGTGACACAAAATACTATAAAGTCATCCTGTTTCAATACCTGAATGAGGTCTTGTTTTTCCTTCTCCCCTGATGTGATGGCCTTCTTGAGAGCTTTCATTTCACTTAAAATGGCTTGTGCCTCATCAAGTTTGTAGCCACCTTGAGTATCAGACATTTTCATGTCAATTCTGCATGGAAATGTTGAAAAAAATACACAGTAAGCTGATACTTTCTAAAGTCCAGTTAATGTAATTATCCCAGATACATGCATCTTGACATTTGCTTTTCAGGAAAACACACTCCTAAGCATAGCAAAGGCAACAAAGAACAAGGAATCGCGCATCAGCACCACCTAAGTTACTCCACTTGCAAATACATTAAACTTCAGAACTGATTTTAGCCATATCATCTCTTTGAGTTCTTAGGGAGGACAAAGATGTACACAAACCCACAAACAGTATGTTTTGGCAGGTTGCTGCTGGTTTCCTTGTTTCTAACCTAGAGAGGTTCAACTCAGCCATCAACGAGAACTACCTTGTTTTCAGTCAGGATTTCAAACCCAGGCCCAGGCCTCCCATGCACAGCTGTATTTGCTTTCATAGCCTAAGTACAAGCTGCCTCATCTTTTTCCCTTTTCTCAAGGGAGTCCTGCCCCAGCTGACATGTATAATAAATAAGGTATTAACCAGAGATATATTTTAAAACACACCAGATGTCTCATCATAAAAACGTAAGTAAATACCTGAAACTTTTCCTCCTCTTCCACTCCACCCCAAATTCTTCCTCAGTGCCCTAACCCAATGGCTCTTATAATGAAGATAATGGGCTGTACTGTGTCATCTCTATTGAACAATGCTGAGTAAAATGGAAAACCATTTAACTGATGAGATCCTGGTTCAAATTCTTTTTGCCATGAAGTCAGTTCTGATGCAGTCAATCACATAAAAGCATTTATTTGATGCCCCAGGGCTGTATACTGCTTTCAGTTGCATATGCCTAAAGATATCAGCAGCAACATGTTTCAGCTGACTTTATTTAGACAGCTATTTATAAATGTAGAGGGGGATGCATTACAAGCCAGAGATGTTCTACACTGAAAATAAAATCTTGAGAACAAACTTACTTCTTCAGTGTTTGAAATCCATGCTCTTTGTACTGGAGCTCTTGCTTCATGTGAGCTACTTCTCTCTTGAGTTTATTAACCTGCAGCAATGTGTGACAGTTTTAGAATGGTATTTTATATGAGCATTTGGGTGAAGTATTATGCATTCAAGTCAAACCTTATTCACTATAGACAGCACTCAAAACAAAGTTAACAGAAAGCCAGTTCATCTCAACAGCAGCTAACAGGCCTGACTGCATCCTCAACAGGACATTATACTTCCTAGGGCTTTATCCAGCACCCAGATATCACATAACTTAATAAGGTGCCCAAGGGAATTTTCAACCTTATAAGCAGAACAGTTGAGAAAAATTCAAGACAGAGGAATGAAACATGTTGATTTTACATGGAAACACTTAAACATTAAAAACCATTCAGCATCAGGATGGGAGTTACACTGCAGCGATAGAAGCCATCCTCCAAGATACATAACTAAAAGCCCCACTGCATGAGTAACACAGCAGGATGATAATACATACTGTAAACCCCCTGACCCTACAGCTTGCTGGTTTATATTCCTGCACAGAGGCCACACTGACCTACTTTACTTTGGTCCTTTCTTTTTCCCAAAGTGAGCTCTGCATGGGAGCACGCGCTGCCACTGCTAACAGCCTGCACTGAGAAAGGACACACCAGCTGCCAGATTCTGGAGAGAGCTCCCAGACTGCAGCACCAAGGAGCCAGCACAGCTCAGCACCCCACAGCGTCTCCTACGCAGTGTGCACTACAGCTTCTAAGGAAGTCCAACAGGAAAAAAGTGCTTCCAATTCCCACAATGGCTATGTTTAAGGATTCTGATAGATTATCTACTAGATTCAGAACTGCTGTATTAGCTCTTTCAACTGCTTTGGCATCTCCTTTTAGTAGTTGCCAGGAGGTCTGGAAACAGCTGAAGCTACTTGTGGCAACCTGAGGTCCATTCATACCACTTACCCTGGATTTTGTAGTGGCAATCTCCGCTTTGAGGATCTCTGGGTCATACTTAGAACTTGACGACGAGCTGGAGATCACTAGAACAAATACAACACCCAGTTTAGCAGCTCTGCCTTCCACACATCAGGACCTCCCCTCACTGTTGCACACTCAGATCTCCACACATTGCTTGTGCAGGCCTTTAGGCAATGTCCAGGTCTCTTGGAAAGGCAACAGTGCAGTGAAGAGCTTCACAAAAAGCATGTACTAAGGAGGCCAGAGCATGTCCTACATCTCCAAGAACTGGATTTGTTCCAGGTTAAGACACTTAACTCAGACTCCCAAACTTGTTCACACCATTCAGTAGTGTGGCTTTCTATATTTCCACAGGCACTGAACAGAACTGAAGGGACAGGCATAAAGATTTACTCTATTTTTACTTGCAGACTCTCACTGAGTAAACAACCCACTGAATGTTTAGAAACAAAGGAAAACACAGAATGAGAAGGAACTGAAAAATGCAATGCAAGCCTTTCACAACCTTGAAGACACAGCAATCATACAGCATGTCACATTGGATTAAATCTATGTCTCACTAAAAGCAGAATTCTCTTCTCAGCAGCAGGTAAAACCCTTCTGCTTCAGAAGTTACAGGAGCACTCTGCTGTGCAGTGTACTTAGAGGTAGCTGTAGGCAAGAGAGGTATTTTGATCCTTGCAATCATCAGTTCATGCCCTGTAAACATGGAAAAGCATTTCTAGTTCTTTCTGGTTGTATTTTCAAGATAGATCATATCACACCAATGTAACTCATGTTCACAGTGTTCTGAATGGGCTGGTCTGGAACACCAGCACTCGAGTAGAGTGCTCATAGGAAAAGACCAAAACTGTACTTCAGAGATGATGAACGGGACCCTGCTCAAGTAAGACTCCTTCAGCTGACAGAAAACTACTTAAGCACTTTCTAACTTGAGGCATAGGATTAGCCAGCAGAACTTGTGGAGTGGGGGGAGATCAGCCCACTGATGTGGCTGGCAAGAACATAAGAATTCTTCAACACTAAGGATTATAAAAACAATTCTTGCAGGCAATAAATCCTTCTGTGGGCATTTTGCAGCTCCTAACTAGGAACAAAAAGGAGGAAATCTGTCCTACTATAAACCTTTCTGCACCAACTCTTGAAGCACCAGGTATTGTGTTTCCTGTGTGACAGAGAATAGGGAGCATGAAACAATGTTCTTCATATGCAGAGAGGTAATCCACCCATGTTATTTTCTGCATTGCCTAACATAAAGACCCTTAGCTCCCCGAGACTGTCACTCAGCTACCCACAATGCTAAAATCCAAAAGGGCCTGGGAACAATACCTGAGGATGAGCCTCTTTGCTTTGTTCTATGCTCCAGACAAGAGATCATGGAATACCATGGAACCTCGTTTTTCTGCACCGAACCAGTCCCACATTCTTTCACATTTGGGGAAGCCCACACTGAAAACCTGCACACTTCCTGCAGTGACTGAGCCAACTGCTCTAACGCTCTGTAGCAGTTCTCCTTTACCACACAGGTGCCAGGCAGCTGTTGCTTTTGAGACAACCTGAGCAAACGTAGAGAGTGACACAGCCTAGCACATCCCAGTGCTCCATCAGAGGACCAGCTTCAAGCATTTTCCTGTTCTAGTGGGTTCACGAGTGAGGAAGTCACTGGGTAAGAGGTCAGAACTACTCACAGCTGGTCTGAGAGCCAAGTTTGTGCTCCCAAACATCATGCAGCTGCCGATATTCCTGCTGGGCCAATTCCAGCCTCTGCTGTTTCACTTGGTAGATCTCCCTCTGTGCAGCAATTGCCTCCTGGGCCAGGACAAGGTAGTCCTTCAGCATGTGCTCCTGCTCCCGCCGCCACTGCACACGAGGGTCTTCTATCTGTGTAGTTTCTTAGAGAGAAAACAGAAAGAGGCAAGATCAGTGGAATGCTGCCTGAAGATGTTCCACCAGCTATGGCAACATTTTAAATAGCCCCCATCCCCATCCCATAGCAAAATCAGTGGAATAAAGACATTTTCCTTTTTCTCCTAGGAGGTGACCATTGCTCCACAATAAACACCACCAACTGAGTCACTGTACAGAACAGTTCCTGGTGAAATGACCACACAACTCTCCAGCTTGGCTTGGCTGCTGAAGCCACCCTGGTTCTGCCTCTTACACCACCCACACAGGCACACGCACACTTGGTTCTGAGATACTGACAGTGACTGCTAGACTCATTTTTATTGCAACTGCATTAGAACATGGCTAATAAAATACCTCTGCTATTCACTGATAAAAACACTTCAGAAAATACCACTGCCACATGGCTGCCTTATGCTGCACCTGACAGCATGAAAGCAGTTTCAATTCTGCCCAGCCTCTTTGGCTGCCAAGTGACTTGTATTACAAAGCGGAAAGAAACCCTTCTCGCTCAGATTCTGTAAGCAAACAAAAATTATTTAAAACCTCATTAAATCAAAGAATGTATTCATAAAAGCTTCTCAAATGCCATTTCATACACAGCAGCTCAGGAGGAGAGGAAACATTTCCCTCCCTGAAAGCAGGTACAGAAGGAAATCACCGTAAATGCAAGAGATGGAGTTGAAGAAGAGAAGGTTTTGGTGACCCAGGCAATGCAGTCATGAATGGCCATATCACATCATCTCTATGAGCCCAACACAACCAATACACTGCTTTTCAGGTTCCTAATCATGAAAGAGGCATAAGGTCACAGCCATGTAGCCAGTCCTGATCCTAGTGAGACAAATTCAGTGTCAGTATTTGACTTGGGCTTGTGAATATTTTTATTTCTCTTTCAAGGCTGTGTTCTTGCTTGGAAAAGGTTCCAGTACGCAGTAGACTAAGTGCTTTGCAGTGGCCAAACTGCCATGTTGGAGAAGGATGCCTGGTTACCACATACTGAATCATTAATAAAGAGGAGATGCTTGAAACAATCCCCAGGCATCTAATCTGCATCTCTTCAGAGCCTCTTGAAATATTTAGTGAAAGCTGACACAGTGGAAGCCACTCTTAAGCAAGTCAGGCGTAAGACTAACACCACAACACACGGGAGGTAGGGGAGAGAAGAGTTTGACAATAACCCTAGGAGCAGAACTAGAACTAAAACTAAAGGATTTTACCTGAGGGATGGACACCCAACCACTTTCACAAGCTGCTCATGATCATGCTGATGAGAAAATTCACAGGATACTCCAACAATAACTTGTTTTAACAGTATTTTAAGATCCAGAAGAGCACATGGCATTACAAGTTACATTACAAGTTACAAGGAAATCTTAGAGAAGCTGCAAAACCTTTTTAAGACGCCAACAGTATAATTTGTAGAAGCATTTCAACAGGAAGCCCTGTACAGGTGCTGCAAAAGCAGCATTTCAGCTGATGTAGTACTAAAGCTAAGCCTAGAACTGAAAAGCTGCCCCAAAATAACCTTAGTAAAAAGCAGCTACATGTGCCAGCTGCAGGTGCTGGTGTCTGCCCAGACAGCACCACAGTCTCTCTTAGATGGAGCAAAAAGTCAGGAAGACAAAGCAGCATATCAACTATAACAGCTTGAAAACCCAGGCTCCTGTCTCTGTTCTTGCCCCTAAATCCCATTCCCAGATAACCACTACCCAGTGAGTAGATCCCTTTACTCCACAGTGGAGCCAAAAGGGGAAAGTCAGCTGCAAGCTTCCCAGAGAGCTGTCCCCATATTCCCAGGCACAAAGCTTCCCCAGGCCAGACTGCAGGAACTGGGGCAGTACCCAGGACTCTTGAAGTCTAATTCAAGACACCAGGTCATAAGTCTACCTGTACCTATGGCTTCTTCAAGCACAGACAGCTCCAGTTTCCCCTTCAGCTACCTGTAATACATTCATTCTTCCTATAATCACAAGAAGGATGGTGGAAGCTGCTGCAGGGAAATCCCTCCGTTATAACAATAAGGAGAAAGACTACAATCTACAATCCTGAACAGCTCCATTTGGTGGTGAAGCACTGATGTTTTCCTCTAGCACACACACCACCTCAGGGACCGAACATTTGCCAGGTCATGGAGAGCATGGACAATGCGCTTATACAAACACAGAATCAACCAAGTTGGAAATGACCTTTAGGATCACCAAGCCCAACCTTTACCGCCAAGCACCACCAAGGCCACCACTAACCCATGGCACTAATGCACTGAAACTGCTTTGTTCCCATTTTTTCTAAGCATTCATCTCACCCTCCTCAGTAAGCATAGCACTAACTGTACCCCTTGATTGCAGCTTTGAGTTTCGAACGTGTGATAACAACCTATGAAACTGTTGGCCAAGGGATCTCCATATGCCCCAGCTTCTGTGAAACACAAATGACAATCAGCAGTCAGGGACTACAGAAATGCAGCTCTTACATCAGTTGGTGTCTTGTGATTTTTTTCATTTAATGTTAAGCTCGTCATAAAGAAACCTGGTTGCTCCATGGCAGAGGAATGCAGTCTTACCTTGCCTGCATCAGCATCATTCTCTGTGCAAATCGAATTCCAAAGCAGCTTTCCCAGACAGACATACTCAGGGCTATGCATTAATACTGCATTAGAAGTATTCTAGGTACCCTCTTCAATTTAATTGTATTTATTTTGCCTCAGAGAGGAGAAGAAGTGTTCTTCAGCTCATTTTCTTTAATGGCTCCTGGCTTTAGATTTAATTTGGGTCTGTCCTTGGGCTTGTTTCTGATAATTACTCTCAAATACTTCAAGTGTGCAGCAAGAACTAACCTGCCTCCATACCCTTCATACCCTCTGAGGATGGCTCCTTCCTGCACAGGGCATCTGCAAGAGACCTTGGAGAGGAAGAAGGTTTTGGGTGCTCTCCAGAGGATACTTCAACATAAACCACAAGGATGAGCCTCTTGATTAACTGAAAGTAAGTGGCTGTGGTTTGCTTTATTGTGAGTCCTTGGATCAGAGCTGGCAGAAGAAAGAGTGTCATGATTTTGTTTCTTCTTTTTAATATCTGACTGAAATTCCAGGTGAAGCCTTGCAGCCTCTGGCATCCCGTAGAAGTGAAACGTTTTAAGAGCAACTGCTGTGAAGCAGGTACCAGCATGGTTTAGAACCTCCTCTGCACAACCCTGAAACTTGTGATGCTTTTGAGTGCTGCAGGCTCAGACTTGCCACCAGAGCTCTGTACAATCACCCTGCGGCCAACCCAAGTGGACAACTAAGATCCTGTCTGCTTTGTCCCACCTACATGCTGCAGTTGCTGCTAACACTCAGGAGGCTGACAAACATTCCTGTCCCACAACAAGCTTCCTGTACCTGAACCTGTACCCCAGAAGCACAGCTAGCCATCCTCGCTTAGGCAAATGCCACTGGAGTACATTGTGCCCCAGTTTTAGCTATGACAGGCTACAGTGACAACAAGCACTTGGCATCCTCCAGTACAGAGAGGAGAGGAAGACAAATGAGAAGATAAAAACACATCTCAAATTGAAGAGAAAGTTCAGAGGAGACAAGAAAGAGACTCTTGGAAACATCCCTCATTTTACTTGAGCTGAGTTCCTCCTGTGCTCAGGGGTGACCCTGATGTTCACTTCAGAACGTGGCTGAAGATCATTTCCTTGTGGGACAATGCCAGCTCCAAGAGCTCCTGCAGAAGCTTACATCTACAGCAACAGCCCATGTCACTGCCTGATAAACTTGAAAAGGGAAAAACCACCAAGTCCCAGAGAAGTTTCACTGAGAAGGGACAGGGAACAAACAACTTCCCCAAAGCACTGTACAGGTAAAACTGAACTGGCAGGAACCTCTTAATCTAACACTGCTGCTTAATACAGCAAAGCCCTTCAGAGCCACTGAAGGTGGCACGGCCCTGTCTGAGGGCTGCGCTTACTCTGCGCACCCTGGTCAGCACCTCCTACATCCCACACCTGATACAGCAAACCTCCAACCAGCAGAGATAGGAAGAGAAGTCCAACCATATTTCTGACTCCTCTGGAGAGCCTGAACAGGCTCTTCTCAATTCCTGCCTGCACACAGCTATAAAAACATTAAATCATGGAGAAGGAGGAAGAAAGAATTCTTAACACGATTTCTAAACTCAGTTCTTACTCCTTCTGTAAGTGTGGTCAGCACAGGGATAACCCAGGCCCAAGTGAGACTGAAAAGGCATGAAGATTCAGTCTGTCTTTAAAAAGCAACCCCATATTTAACTCTCCAGAGTGCTCTGGAAGTAGAAGTGAAATAGACTTACGCTTTCACAGACCCAGAGGAGACCCCAGTTTGCATCTTACAATTTAGCACCTTCTCAAGCAGAGTCTGTCCAGTCCTCCCCTCTGCAGACCTCCTCTGTGGCATCCTGTAGGCTTGTCCACTCCTTCTTCCTCACTACCCATTTCCAATAAGAGGTAAAACCAACTTCCCCTGCCTCACAAAAATAATGAGGATAAAGCCACTCAAAGCTATGTAAATGCTGTGACACTGGGGTGAAAAACTCTCAGTAAAAGTGTTTGTGTCACCTTCACATCTGGAGACATCTGACCTTTGCCCTGCAGGGAGCAGCTGGTGCTTTCTGAGAACAGGCTGCTCTCATTCTGCATTTGTAACACCCAAGGGAAGTTGCTAAACCCTAGAAGGTGCAGTCTCACAAGTAAAAATGGGTTTTCTGTGGGAAAAGGAAGGTGTGAAGATAGCCAAGGAAAAGCAGACTGCCACATTCGTATTTAAACAAAGATCGCTACCTCCTGAAAGCAACTGCTGGAGTTCTCAGCTGAAGCACAAGAAGCAGATTAAACACAACCCCAACCAGTAAACTAGTTTGGAGACACTTCTGTCTTTTAAAGAGCTTTTCTCTGCCCAAGTTACAGGCATCCCCAATGGGCCTGGGCCTGGTTCTGCTGTGAACTTCTGGCTGCAATTGGAGCTGTTTTGTAAAGAGAACCAAAGCCACTGACTCGTTCTGTCTGCTACTTTTTACAACAGATTTGTTCTAGCACAACCCAGTAAGGAACTCCTAACCATTTCTGGAATGACAGATCCAATTTTGCATTTTCTTATAACTCAAATGAGTTTATAAAGCTTCACACTTCTGGTCTCTCAAACAATCTGACACAGTAAGCACATACTTAGTTTGAGGACACAGAATAAAAATGCCACAAGCCTGACCACAACTCTTGCAGCCTGCACACCTCTCAAGTACCCCAAGCCTTCCCGAGTTTCCTCTCCAGTAAAGGCAGTGTGAACTGCAGCAAAGGGAGGTCATGTTGGCATTCAGTGTATCCCTGCCAGCGGAGGCAACACCAGACCTTTGCACTGTTTCAAATGGCCTGGTCAAAAGGACAAATTCCAGGCTAAGAACAAACTCCAGCTCATTGCTCCGGAATTGGACTCCCCAGCAGGGCCAAATCTTAGAGGTGTGTCCAGGGTATTAGCTTGAATGTGGCTCCTGATTTGAAAACTGCAAACCAAAAAGTCCCAAATTCCTGTGAGAGGGAAGTAACTTGTATGATGGGGAAGGACAGGATTTGATTTCACGAGTGCAGGTCTCACATACCCTAAACTATGGTGTTAGCAATCCTGTGGCTTTGTGCTCAGTACATTTTAACACAGGCACACAACAATCACTCTGCAAAAACACAGGAACACATCACTTACTGGTGTTGTGGTCTATGTAATAAACTCCAACCTGAGGGTCATAAGCTTCTTCCCATCCTAATGGCAACTCATCACTAATGCAGTCTGCAAAGGTGAGTGGTTTAGTGTACCTGAAATGCAAAGTAATAGTGAGGATGAATAAAAGAACACTCCCAAGTCTATTCCAAACAACTGTCCAGAAAACAAGTACCTCAAGAGCTTCAGTATAGAAAACAAAGTTGAAAACTATTTGAAAGCTTTTTTTCTTCTCAAATACCCCACAAATTCCTCCCTTTCTTCATCTAAGTTGCAGCCAGATGAATTCATCCTGACTGAGCTCCCGAGCTCTGCCCAGCTCAGCTGGGGTTCACTCCACAAAGGAACACGAGAACTTTGCCAGAAACAGCCCCAGCCTCTCAAGTGAAAGAACCAACCTGTTTGCAGGCAAGTCCTGTATCAAAAATATGTAGACAAGAAGGAGCAAGATGAGAAATGCAATTTGCATAGCATGAATAATTAAGACTGCACAATCAATAGCAACTGCTGAAGACTGTGGGACTACTTGTCATGCAACTCCACTCATTTGCATTGCAATATGTTCTGTTTCATTAATGACAAACCAGATTAGTTTCCCAGTATCCCAAAATGTGTAACCTGCTCTCTCCAAATGAGGAAGTATTTCCACAGTACTGCTCTGATGAGCTTTGCTTTTGGAGACCACATCCAGCAGCAGTCTGAAGGCTTGCGTGGCTAAAAAGACAGCTTACAGTACTCACTCAAGTGACCCCATGGACTGAAGTCACTGAAACCAGCCCCTTTCCTGCCCTTGAGTCTGAGCTACTAAGGTTCACGCTGCACCAACTAACTAACCAAACCTATCACTGCAGGAGGCACAAGCTTGCAGGTATCTCATACCCAGCTGCCAAGAGCATAAGGTGCCACAGGCCCAGAGGTCCATCACACAACCTCATGCACTGCAGGTGGCACATCTGGGAGGAGTGACAGAGCTCTGAGTGACCTGGCAGAGAACCCTTGGGGCAGAAAGCACAGGACACACTGCAGAACACCAAAGCCCCTCTCCAGCAGTTACACTGCACAGAGTAAGAACATGGTCAAGCAGCAGCCATGGAGCTGTACCAAACCATGCCATGTGCACGCAGCATGCCACAGCAACATAAGGTGGTTACAGAATAAGTTCCCAACCCATCGTAAGAGACTGAAGAGGCCTGCAGAAAGTCTTTCATATTCCAAAATAATTAAGCAGGGCAGTTAGAGAACATTTTAATGAGTTTTGAGCACATCTGGGTACGTTTCATCTGGCTGCGCTGAGCTACCAGCTGGTAGCCCCACAGTAACATCTTACACTCAGTGTAAAGAAGACTTTTAGGGAAAAGCCTCCATCTACAAGATGTTCAATGCAAAAATCAACATTTAATGAGTAACATAATTCCCCCCAAAAGATGACCTAGAGTCTGGTACACGGTGGGAACACTTTGGTAAAAGCTACGTAAGGTCCCCACCTGCAATACTGCTGCATTTCACTTTCAGCACATTGCCTTTGCCACCTGGAGCAGTGCTGGGATCACTGCTGCCTCGGAAGACTTCAATTTAAAGCTCTGCAGTGCAAAAAGAACTCAAGAGCTTCACAGTGTAACTGTGACAGTTTACTGAGGAAGTTTCACTGACAGGTTTATTTTTACTGTTCTTAATCAAAAAAGCATGTTTGTATAGAAAATAGAGATGACCTGAAAATAAACTAGAATCTCAACACTTCTGATTGCTATCCCTTACCCTGTGTTTTCCCCTGTGGATCAAGCTGTTTCCTTAGCCTCAGTACCCACTGTGCTGCTCTGAGTTGATCAAGTCAAAGATGCACAAGGGTAAAAATGCAGAGCAAGATCAGGTACAAGCAACTCCGTGGAGGTAACAGATGAAAGTGCTGTTGCCAGCGTGTTTTAACTCCAGTGCTAGAGTTAGTGCTTCCACCTCTGAAAGTGGCACCTGCTTTCATGTGATGCTGGTTTAGTGGTTCACATGGAAGCAGGACAGGCAGAGAAGGGGGAAGAAAAAGCCAAGCAGGATCAGCATACTAGAGCAATGACACGAACCAGCTGGAGACCTGTCAGGTACCAGGGCTCAGAAAGAGACAATTTCACCTTTGAGATTTATGTTTTCAGTGTATCTCCCAAGAAGCACCCACCACTGAGCACATACCAGTGCTGTCCTCCCTGGCTGACTGCAAGCCATTTGTACAGAGCAGGAAGTGTTCATTAAAGGAGAATCTGTCATTCAACTAGCAAGCAGAAGAGTCATTAGGTTTAGAATTAAGAGAGTAATTCCATTTGTTACAGACAACATATGTTAACACAGCTATAGCCCCAAATAGCTGCAGTTTCAGAACCAAATTACTAACTCATCCCAACTCCTTTCCCTTGCTGTTATGCAGAAAAGGGGCACAAACCGAAGCAGCATTGCTACAATTAGAGATGAAAGATACATGATATGTTTTGTAGACAGACTAGGAATAAAGCAGAAAGAAAAAAAAGGAGATTATTTCCTTGGTTTAAGGTACTATTTTAGGGGTTGTTATGAAGACTGAAATAAACTACTTTTCCAGAAGGGGTCCAAAATCAAGCATCTCCTTAACCACACTCACAGGGTAGCCTGACACATTACATGAACAAAAGGTGAAGTTTCTTTCTTATAGCATGCCATGATCCAGTTAGTGTATTATTTCTGCATAAGCCAGGACTGTGCCTGTATTTGGGAAGTTAGAACCTAGGGCCCATCTGCAGAACTGCTGCTTTTGAAACACCTCCTCTGCAATTCACAAGGATTCCTTGGAGACAATTTCCTCAACTCAGTCAAACCCCTTACCATGCAACAGGTTCTCTCTGCAGCCAGGCTCAAACCAGCAATCTGGAACATGGACCCTTTCACCCACTGTGCTTATAAAACTAAGGAAGGAAACCTACAACTGGTTTATGCATCCCTTACTCTCCTCCAGTAGGGAAACCTCTGGATACGTCCATCCAGCTTTTAAAAGATGCAATCACGTCAAATTTCAGACAATCCTGATGTCCAGTCTCTTGATGTCCAGTCACAGATGTGACTCTTGATGTCCAGTCACAGAGAGGACAGCAAGTGTGCCAACCAAGCCTGCAGGTGCAGTGGTTTTTATTCAGCCCCCACTGGCTGAGTTGCCACAAGACCTGCAGACACGAGTCTGCATCTTCCAGCCATGCTCGCTTTGTTCTAACACCCTTGAGAGCATCAGTTAGACCAGAACTACTGCTGAGGCATTTCACCTGCTTCTAAGCTGGAGTCTAAACTTGGTGTGGAGCTCCTACAAGAGAACACAGCCTGAGCTAAAGATCTAGCTTCTAGCTCACCAAAAAGTCACGCACACATTCACCTCATATCAACTCACCTGGATGTCATGTTCATCCCACCTTTGACTGCCTTTCCCCCATTAGCCAAGTTTTACTCAGGATCATTTTTAGGAGTATTTTGAAAAAGACACCTCAACCCGGATTTACCCATTTCCATTACATTTTCCTAGCTTTCAACATGTTCTTTTTGCATTTGATTTCATTCAAGAAATTCAAATCTACGTGAGCAAGTGCAATGGCTCATCAGGACCCCTGGAAACCAGGTTCCCTCAGCAGCCACCACACACAGTGAGCCAAGAACCCCACCACAGAAACTCATCCTGGTAAAAGTGGTAAGAGACAACAGCATCACCCTGACGAGTAGCTTATGGTCTTCAGACATAGGAAAACCACTGCCCACCCACCAACCAGTGAATGTATGAGGCACTTCCAGCTTTGTGGAATGCTGTCCCCAATAGCTCAAGTATTTGTAGAGCAAATGACAAATCCTGCTCCCAGGGTAGGCAGTAGGAAGTTAGCCTCCTAGTAAACTAGCTCTGGTTTACAAGTCACAACAGCTTTAAATTAAGGTTAATGTATTTCTTATTTTGATTGTCACCTTCAGCTTTTTCCACAGATAAAACTGGAAGCCAATGTCATAATGTGGAAACTTGCTCATCTCAGATTCAGAAAGCCTTTCTGTAGTTTTTAACTCCACTGGTGTCAATCAAAACCCTCATTACACAGGAAACCAAAGGCAAATAACCCTTGTGTAACAAGCTTCTGATTGACAGAAGGTTTGTTAAACACGGCTGCAGGGAGGTTCCTGACGGGAGCAGGGGATGAGGGATCTGCACCACTTACAAACCTGGAGTTAATACTACAAAGGTAACAGAAATAAATCCTCAACTTCTTAAACCAGGAACTGCTGGGTTTGTAATTACTGGATTTCAGTGCACACAGTGGCCTGCATCAACCCAGCAAACCCAGCACACTCAGCTTTCCAGCTGGGCTCACGGTAGTGAGTACATATGTGCATGCACATACGTGTGTGCTTGGGTCACCAAGAAGTAAAGCATTTGTTAACCAACAGTGGATCACCAAGTGTGCTCCACCATACATAAACCCACTTAATCCCTGTGTTTGCAGGGCTCCCCAAACCCAGAACACATAAAGCCAGCTACACAAGAGAGCCTTATGTTAGTGAGTTCAGTGCAGATTACACAGCCTCAGTGCAGGTGGAACAGCAGCCCAGGGGATTTCCTGCAGCTCACTGCACTGACAGCAACGGCTCACTGCGGGAGGGACAAAAGGAGCACCTGCATCACCAGCACCTTCACATCAGCTCCTCCTACAGCTACAGCTTCAGCCACCAACCCTAACAGCTTAACAGCTACCCCTTCCCTTCCGCACACACAGGTACACAGTGAATGTTTCACGGGCACATGGGTTTCAAGAGCAAGGAGTCAAGCAAGATAAAATTATAAGCTCTGGCAGATCCTTCCACTCATCTCTCTTACAAAACCAAACAGGTTTTAAAGCCCGCATTTTGTGGCAAACTGCTGGAGTCAGGTTTTATTTTCAATGGCTTATACTCCAATTATTTATTTATTTGTACACAGAATTTCTGCATGTGAATAGGACTCATCACTGCTTATGACATGCCAGCACAGAGGACAGGCTGAAAGCACCTCAGTTCCTGCTGCATACAAGATCCTTGTGGGTCTCAGCTGAGCAACGTGCCTATGGGCAGAGCTGCTGGCTGCTGCAGGACATCCTAGCTTGTTTTCAACAAGGTCACTCCATCCCCAACACAGACAGTGATTATTTTTACACTTCATTATAGAAGCCCTTATCCCTTTGCAGACCAAGTTTCCAGCACTACAGCAATCTCCTCCTCACAAAAGCTTTACAAATAGACTCCCACACGTTTATTACTCAACTTGGTGCTCCAGTCTCAAACACACCAGGGCTGTGCGTCACTATAGTAACTGCTGTCCCCGGGAACATCTCTCTCTGTGGGGAGGGTTGCCTCTGCAGGCTGGAGGTGTGGCAACACAGAGCACCGGTTATGAGCTGGCCAGCGGAGCTTTCCTCACCCATTCCCACACACCCGGGCACAAAGCATTGCTCCCTTGGATTCTCACTCCAACTGCCATGGAGGGATGAGGTGACGTGAACAGCTTATCTGCAATAGTCAGTATCCTCGGCAGCGACACAACTGCACCAAACCTCAACAACTGTTATGGAGGAGACCTCCTCACCAGGGGAGCAGAAAAGATGCATTCGGGGCAACCATGAGATCTGTGAATGGAAAAATGCTTCCCAGATAACAAGGAGAAGCCTTTAAGAAGTGATCATCAATTTGAGAAGCTTCTTAACTATGCTCCAGGGAGTCTGATGAGAGATCAAATGTGACAAAATTTTGGAAGGCAGACATTACTCCAAGACACACACAAAGGCACAGTCACCCTAAACTTCTATTACCTCAAGCAGATGTCATTCAGGGACTGTCAGTGTGTGCAGCATTACAGCCTGGTCCTGGTCTTGCTGTGGTAAAGGATAACTAGGAACAGAATTACACTCGTGATAGTAAAAATGGGGTCAAGTCTGAGAAAAACAGCTCGTTTGAAATTGTTACTGTAAACCAATTTGCTTGAATTACAACATAAACATTGCCAATAGCAATGCCCTTAAACCCAACACATCATCTCAAGCAACTCAGGCTGCAGAGCTCTTTCTTTGAGAAAGAGGTAGTGGTCTCCTTCTACCACTACTGAGGTAGTGGTCTCCTTTGTTGCCATGGGTATTGAGCATCTTCTCAGCCTCACAAAGATCTTTCATCTCCCGGTGGCGCCTCCATGCACTGGGCCACCTCTTGGTTAAGCAAGCCCAACATCCATCTCCAGAGCTTATCTTCCAAGCTACTCTCATTTTAAACAGTTTAATTGACACTCATGGACTCAGTGATGTGCTCT
>JBCJKH010049574.1:0-10881 GCA_039877255.1 Loriculus beryllinus
GCGGGGTGGTGGGGAGGCAGCACTGGGGGGGGTGTGCATCCCAGCAGGGATGGGCTGGGGTGGATAGAGGGGCCAGCTTTCCCCTGAGCGATCTATCCCCTAAGCTGTTGGTCTTCTCAAAACGCGTGTGCCCCCCACGCTGAAGGTGCCCACAGCATTTTGCTGCCTGTGGTGGTGGGTTTCCCACATGTGCCGGGTGGGGGAGTTCTGCTGGGACTGGCGGCAGTGGCAGCAGCTGAGCCCTGAGCAGGTTTGGAGGAGCTCTGGGTGACTGTCTTCTGTCCCCCCATACACCCAGGACCTCCCACACACCCAGGACCTCCCACTATAGCCCTGTGGCTCTCAGCCCCATAGCCACCTCCTTTCTGCCCCCACCCTGGCCAGTCCTGCCCCAACCCACACCTGCCTGGGACTCCTCCAAGACCCCTCTTTTCTGCAGTCTGCAAACAGAGCCTCCCTCATCCCAAATCTACTCCTCCACCAGCACTCCCCACTATCCCACACTTGCCCCCACCCCAGGCTGAACCTCCAGCTTCAAACTCCAGTTTCATCCCAATCCCTATGCCCTCTCCCCCAGCACACAAGCCCTCCTCGCTGTCGCCATGGTGGGGGGGATGTCTTGACTTCATCTCCTTCACCCCAGCGATGGGGGGGTTGCAGCAGGGGAGCCCGTTGTCGGGTATCCTACAGGTGAGAGAAGTTCAGGGTTGCTCTACCCAGGGAGGTGCAGGAAGGTCTGCACCCCCAGGGAGGGCGGTGGGCTTGGCCGAGTGTGGCGTTTTAGGGACAAGGCAGGACACGAGCGACACGTGGGGAGGACACCAGCAGTGGGGCCGACACTGGGGGTCCCTGGTGCAGAGGCCGGCGTGGAGAGCTCCAATTTCGGGTGCGGGCCGGCCTGGAACAGGGGGTGTCGTCTCTCAAGGGCTGCCTCCAGCAGGTGGCCCTGTGACACAGAGGACGGATCCCACGGCTGCCTGGGGAGGAGCGACACTTCCCTCCCTGCCCGGGCCCTGAGCAGAGCGGGGACGGCTGGGGACGGGGCAGCCCTTTGCCCGCAGGGCAGTGTAGGCAAGGAAGAGCAGCCCAGGCCTCTCACGGGCTCCTCCTCCAGCCCCCAGAGACCTTGACTGGGGCTTGCTCAGCCCCTCTGCAGCCAGGCTGTGGGTCTAGCTGGGCATCCTGCTCCGGTGTGCCCCAGCCACCCCAAGCTGCGGGGATCCTCAAAAACGCTCACGGGTGATGCTCCACTGATGCTGTCACCCTCAGGCTGGTGGCAATGGGCTGTGCCAAGGCTGGTGTGTAGCTGGGAAGCAGCGTGCCGTGTCGCTCGTGTCCTGCTCACCCAGATTTACAGCCCCGGCGAGGGCGGCCAGGGCCAGGTGCCGAGATGTGTGCCGTCGCTCCAGGAGCTGGGGAAGCCCTGCCTGGCCGGGGGTGGTGAGGCGGCACGTGGCACAGGCTGTCCCTGGTCACTCACTGCCTGGAACACAGCATGTGGGAGCTCTCACGGGGCACCCCAAACCCAAATAGCGGTGTTCCTGCTCCAAGCAGGGCTTGCGTGAGGAGGCAGGACAGGACTCACACTGCCCAGGGCAGTGAGGCAGGGTCTCAGTGAGAGAAACGGGGGTTTGCGGTGTTTGCAGCCCTCCAGCAGGGTGGTTTTGGGGTGAGGATGGATGCAGGGATCCAGTCCTCCGCTGCCTGCTGGGGATGGGGCAAAGGGGCCCTGCTGGGCTGGCTCTTGCCCAGGGTCTCGTTGCAGGAAGCATGACGGTGTCCTTTCCCTCCACATGCCACCACGGTCTCTCTGTCCTGATCCGGTGACACTGCTGGAGAAGAAGAAGGGGGGAGGAAGGCTGGGTCCCCCTCAGCCTCACTGCTAATATGGAAAGGCACTGGCCCCTTTCTATCTTTGCAAGAGGAGCTGGGCTGCAAGGCCGGGACGGCGGGTGCGGAGAGGGGGAGCCCGGCCAAGGAATGTGACATATCAGAGGCAGCTGCCACTTGGAAGAGGGGGCAGAGAGAGCGCAGCTCGTCGAGGGCCGCGCAGGACGGGACGGGACGGGCGAGGAGGGGGGACGCCAGGGCCCCAGTGCTGGGACGGCTCAGGGGGCAGCCGGCACCCACGGGACTCGCACCCAGGCCGGTGGAGGAGCAGGTGCCGAGGAGCCAGGCGAGCTGGGGGTCGCAGCGGAGCATGGGGTGTGGGTGCCGCACTGCACCGGGCGCTTGGTGAGCGGCGGCTCAGCCATCAGCAACCCGAGCCCCCACCTATAAATAGCCCCTCGCTTGCCCACGGTGTTGCGACCTTCGGGGCCGCAGCCGGTGGGGGGGGGAGGCAGTGAACCGGACGGCACCTGCACTGGGGGTCTGCGTGTGCCCGAGCACCCCTGGCACGCACCCAGCACCCCTAGGCTGCAGGCAGGGCAACAAGAGGGGCACGGCGCTGCCGGCTCGGGGCGGCAGGGGTGGCGGGTGAGGGCAGGGGAGCTGCAGACCATGCACCGAGCACAGGGACGTGGTGCCACCAGTAGGGCCAGTGGGGACCCCCGGGCGGCCCCGCCGAGCCCCGGCATCCCCCCGAAGCGCGCCAAGGTCACGGCAGAGGCGGGAGCCGCTGAGGAGGGCCCGGCTCGCCTGGCGGCACCATGTTTCGTGCGGAAGCTGAAGAATGCGGCAATTGGCACCGGCTGCGACATCCGGCTGCGGGTGGTGGTGGTGGGCAACCCACAGCCCAGCCTCCGCTGGTACCGGAACGAGGAGATTTTGGCCCCACGTGAGGAGGAGTATGGAACACTTTGGATCCGGGACAGCAAGAAGGAGGATGCTGGTGTGTACACCTGCATTGCCAAGAACGAGCAGGGAGAAGCCATGACCAGTGCTGTGCTCGCCATCATTGACATGGAAGGTAAGGGCGGCATGGCTGCTGGCATGGCTGTGCTGGCACAGCCATGGGCTCGGGTTTGCTGAAGGTGGCAGCGGTGCTTTGCAAGTTCCCACTACAGTGCATGGCCATGGGCAGCCAGGGCTGGGTTTTGCTGTGCCGACCCTGTGGCAGGCTGGCGTGCCCAGTGCCGGCAGCACCGGACTGTCTCTCTGGTCTGCAGCGAGCATGTGGCTGCAGTACCTGCTGCCAGGCCAGGCAGGGTGCCAAGGCTGGCATGGAGGTGTTGGGAGCATGTGATGCCAAGCCTGCTCAGGGCAGGAGGAGAGAGAGAGATGAGGGTGCATGGCACTGGTGCTGCAACCCTCTGCAGCCACTAACATGGTCCCTTGGACACCATGGTGCCCCTGCACAAGCTACCCCATGCACCAGCTGCCCGTGGGCAGAGCTGCCCATGGCATCCCACCGCAGTGTACTGTGCCCTGGGGCTGTACTAGAAGAACTGGGATGCTCCCGGGGGAGGAGCCTGACACTGCAGGAGGCGGGGCCTGGTGGTTAATGAACAGGGGTGGAAGCCGATGGCAGCCCCTCTGCTCTCATCCCTGGCTGCAGCATCCCTCACGCTCCTCTGGCACACAGGGGATGCGTGGAACTGCTGTGGGCCCTCGCATGGGTGGGTCTCATCTTACATGGGAGACAGGCAAACTTGGGGCTCAGCCCCCTCTGCTCCAGGATAGATGCCACCTCCCTTGGGTTTTACCGACCTGGCTGTCAGGAAGCATATGGTACTGGCTGGGTGGCACCCCTTTGACATACTGAGCTGACTGCATGGGAATAGCGAGGGCAGGGAGCAAGGGAAGCAGTGCTGAGGCCTTGAGGCTCTGGGGAAGGAGCTGCACCTAGGCCTTTGCAGCACAGGAGCAGATGCTGGAAATGCTGGACCTTGTGGAGGGGACTGGGTGGCTGTGGGGGACCAGAAGGAGCTTTTGCAGTGCTGAAGGGGAGCAATGGAGAAAGAGGAGGAGTTGATGTGTGTGAGCAGGGAGGCTGGAAGAGGCATCCCATGGAGGATGGAGGAAAGTGTATGTGCTGCTCATGGGCCTGGCAGGGGAATGGGAAGTGGGGATGGGAAGCAGAGATGCGAATGACGGATCCTGCCCTGTAGTGGATTTGTGCAGGGTCACTGCGCGTCGCACCTTTGGGAACAGTGACACTGCACAGCTGGACACACGGCGCTGTGTGCGCAGAGTGGGAGAGCGGCAGTACCCCATGGGGTGGGAGCAGGCTGTTCTGGGGGCAGCATAAGGGGCAGTCATGCCGTTCCCACACTCCAGTGTGCAGCTGCACCTCTCCATGGCACCACCTCATCTCCCCAGGTGCCCGTTCCCGTCGTGCTGATGCACTTGTCCCTGCTCCCAATTCTCAGCCGTCAGCCGTCACGGCCACCTTACTGGAGCAGCTGAAGGAGGGATGGAGCAGCCAGGATTGCCTAATCACAGGGTGAATGTCACCCTACACTGGGCGCTCCTCCCGACAGTGGGTGCTTGGCTGTGTGTGCACCGCCGTCGAGCAAACAGCCACCCAAAATGAGAGCTCCAGGGCAGAGCTCTGGAGCCACGCCGGTTCCAGGGCACCAGGCTGGCAAGGAGCACAGCATCCCATGCTGTGGCTTTGCCCTTACCCTGAAGAAAAACAGTCTCTGTGATGTGCCACAGCAGTGCTCAGGGAGCACCATGTCCTGCTGGGTGCTGGAGAGGGATACTGCTGTGGAGGCAATGGGATGTGGTGGGTGTCCAGCTGTATCACCAGGCCCTGCTGCAGGGTGCTGGCACTCAGCAGGTTGATCCCCAGAGGCCATTTTCTCCATGCTGGCAGTCAAGCAGTGAGACAGGTCATTGCATGAAATGGAGGAGCTATGCCATCGCTCTGCACCCGTCTGCCCTGACACCCACCAGCATGTGTGCCATGGCTCAGTGGCCTCCAGCATGGAGGCCCTGGCTGCTTGGAGGCTTCTCACACTCCCTGCCAAGACCCAGCTCTCTGCGGGCTGTGGACATCCCACTGGGGGCTGTGCCATCCCTGTGCTGGGCAGCGACACCCCATCCTTGTTCCCTGGGGCCTCTGTAAGCCAGGTTATCAGCCAGTTATAGACCAAGGGGGAGGTGTGCAAGGTCCCCCAGCCTTTATCTAGGGTCCATATCTAAAGGTATTGGAATGCCCTTCCTCAGTTTGCCTCTACTGTGCTGCAGTTCCTGGTGGGCACAGAGCCCTCCTTCTCTCCCCAGCATGCAAGCCGGGCTGCAGCTCATCGCAGGGCCCGCATCAGCTTTCCCCAAGGTGGCTCAGGTCACTGCTGGTGGGCTGGGGCCTCTCTGCTGCCCAGCTCCATGCTCAACCCCAGCAGCTCCTCCTGTACCAGCTCAGCATTCCCCTTTGCTTGCACAAGCCCGATTTAGCTCCTCTAATCCCTTGCCCTGGATCTGTCGCTCCACCCCACTAATGATTTTCTCCTGCTCTTCTCCCAGGTGCCCTGAGTGCGTCAGTGCCTGTGTGGGGATGAGGGAGCGCATGCGTGGGGCTGCCGGGCGCAGGGGCTGCCAGGGGCACACCGTCCGTGCCGTGTCCCACCACATGGTCTGTGCCTGCCGCAGGTTCTCCCTCATGCCCCAGCTCCATGGGTGCAAGTGGGATGCATTTGCCCTTCTCACATCAGCACCAGGCTGATCTGGGGGCTTTCCAGGTCCATCCAGGGACCCTCTGTACCCTTCCAGCCAGCCCTGGTCTCCACTGCAGCTCTACTGCCCACAGGCTCACTAAAGCCTTTATCACCTCAGCTGCATCTTCTGAATTTTTTCCTGTAAACTGGATTAAATCACCTCTTAAGAACCGGAGTTAATCTCCTTTTAGGGCCAGCCCTCCCTCATCATGCCAGCGCTGCCTGAACCTCCTCCCTGCAGGGGCTGCCTCTTGTTTCAAGGTTGGATGCGTCCGTCTTGGGCTCCCAGTACAGCGTCTTGCTTTGCTTTCCTCCAGCTGCACTCAGCAATCAAACTGCCTTGGAACCTTTCCTCTGCCCAGGGAACAGCCTGCACCCGCCTGGATTTGGGAGCAGGAAAGGGGCAGGAGCTGCCTGTGTGTAGAGGCCTTGCATGGACCCTTCTCATCCAGCCCAGAGTTACACTGGGGGCATGATTTCGCAGCGGGTGGTGCATGGCGATGGCAATAGCAGCCTGGTGGAGGTGGCTGCGCTGACAGTGTCCCTCGTGGCTAAGCACCTCTCACCATTTATCTCAGTACCTAATTTTAGTTCCTTACTTTGCAGCAACGTGCCCATGTTTATTGCTAACTGCCCCTTCCCTCTGGAGCCCCTGCTAGCCCTCCTCAGGGACTGAACGGGACCCAACGCCTCCTTTTGCTATCTCCTCCCTCCTGTGGGACTCTTGGGGCTGCCTCGGTTTCCTCTTGCTGTCCCTGAAGCTCTAGGGCACAGCAGCATCTCAGAGGAGCCCAGGATGCAGCAAGGCTGCAGCCCAGGATGCTGTGCCCCGCTGTGGGGTGTGCACCATGACAGTGCGGGAGCTGCCTCTGGGGAGCTGCTTGGCCGGTGCCACCCAGGTGCTGGTCTTGGCTGGCGCAGGGACAGGTCCCCATGGGTGGGTGCTGGCGCCGTGGCCACGTGTGCCGGGTCCCCATTGTGGGGTGCTGAGGACCAGGAGGGAGGCTTCCCGCAAGCAGAGCAGTGGGTGCAGCTGTCCAGTCAGTCACCTCCACCCCTGCCCTCCTGCCTGCTGCCGGAGGGTTATTTTTGCTGAGGAATGTGCCGTCCCCTCAGATTCTGGCGGGCTGCAGGGCTTGTGTTACAGGCGAGAGGCCGAGACCTGGGCCTGTGGTCGGGTAAATATAGCACCGCTGCTCAGGGCTGTGTGATGGGTGACGGCCTCTTCCTCCTCCCAGCACTCGCTGTGCCCCTCTGAGCAGGTTGCTGGCTTGTGCTGGCACAGTGGCACCGGGAAGGGGCTAGTGGGTTCTAAACTGCCCTGCCCTCTGTGCGCAGCCCTTCAGCCTGAGACAGCGGGGATGCTGGGAGCGGGGCTGGCAGAGCAGGGACAGAATGCCTCCTGCCATCCCGCTCTGTGCCCCGGCACTTGGGGTCAAGGTCACATTGCTGTCCTGTGTCCTGCAGCAGGCACCGTGCGCTCGGGCATCTTTCTAGTGGCAGCAAGGGGAGGTGATGCTGGGGAGGGCACCTGGAGTGTCCCCAGCCCTCAGGAGAGGGGTCGCAGGAAAGCATCGCTCTTCCCCAGGGCCAGAAGGCTGCTGTGATGCTGCTCTGCCCCATGAGGAGGGCCATCCACTGCAGTTATTTCTCCCTGGGGATAGGCCTGGGGATTGTCCTCTTCTCCCCAGGCTCTAATCACATCCCCACCTCGAGCAGTTCCAGGAGGCACAGACACATGAAAGATTCATGCCCAGACCTCCTCCTACCCGAGATGATTGCATGCACCCGCTGCCATCAATTATTCAAGCGCTGAGACAAGGGGGCTGATGCAGTGGTGAAGGGGCAGGATGCAGGGAGAGCTGCTGGGGGGACCAGAAAGGCACGGGGAGCCATGGCTCTCCAAGCAGTTTCATTAATGCTGTGTTTTCAGCAAGAGTGTGCTATATGCTCTGCTTGGGGCTGGTGTGAGTCTGGCAGGAGAAGCTGGATCTGGGTGACAATGGGGCTTCTTGCTCCAGCTCTGCCCCTGGTCCATGCCTCCACTGTGCTGGCCCCTGTCATCTGCCCTGCGTCTCCATCCTGCAGAGGGGCAGAGCAGCATCAGAGCTGCCCGCAGCCTCGGGCAGGGCAGAGGTGCTGCCCTGGTGACCAGGCTGCTGTCAGGACAACAGCTTCTGCTGGGACTCCAGCTTTGCCCTTGCCGGGGATTAGCAGGTGCTGCTGCCTCTGGAAAGGACTTTTTGGTCCCACAGCAGGCACAGCGCCTTGGAGGTGACCCAGCTTCTCCCAGGGGTGCAGCACCTCTGGGGCAGCCCAGAGCCACCCCTGGACTTTTGCTGGGGATGGCCGAGTAGCAGATCTGCAGTCACAGGGAAGGGCTGTGTGCTCAGCTAGCGTGAGCTGTGGCTGTTGTGGCAGCAGATATGGCAGCTGGAGGATACCCAGATGTCTGTGTTTTGGCAGGATGCATGTAGGACAGCCCCCAGGGCTGTCCCTGCAGGTGCTGTGCTGGCAGCATCCTTGACCCAGCAGCACTGTGTGGATCCCAAGCATTGGGCTCCTTCCCAGCATCCCTGACCAGGCTTTTATTCCATTTGAGCGGTGCCCAGGTCTGTGGCAGGATCACAGGCATGCAGAGCCTGGGTGACATGGTTTATTGTGAGGTGTCCCTGCTCATGGCAGAGAGGTGGGAACTAGATGATCTTTCCAAACCTAACTATTCTATGATTCTAAGTATTTCAGATTCTGCTATATAAGATGTTTCTAAAATTATGCATTGAGATTTTGTGAGTAAGCATGTGTTTAAGTAGGTATGGAACGACTCCTGGCTGCAGATGTATTTCTCTTTATCACAGAATGAATTTAAAACTTTGCTTCTACTTTGCCTCTTCACAAAATCTGAATTTGCAGATGTGCAAGGAAATGTCAGTGTCCAAAATCATAGATTGTTTGGAAAAGAGTTAATCTTTTATCTAAAATCTAATTCATCTATTGATAAAAACTGAATTATGAAATTTGTTAGTTCTTTCATGCACTATATTTACAAAAACATGTCTTCCACTGAAGACTTAAATTAGACAACTGAAGGTTTTGAAACAATCTAATTACAATGGTCCCACCTGATCATCTAGCATTTGGACTTGACACTGAATTTTTATCTTTTTTTCTTTTTTTTTAATAATCTTTCCAGACCTCTCAGCAAGAAGTTAGGAAATGAATGAATACCCTGTGATGGCCACTTAATTCTTACAAATAGATCCTGTTCACATTGTATAACATAATTCATAATGGTGATTGTCTCTCCCCAGTGTAAAAAACACCATTTACGTAGCAGTTCACTTGAGAACATTCTGTTGTGACAGCCTAAAGGAGTCATTATTCAGAAAGAAAACCTTACGAGTTGTTAAAGCTGTTTGTAGAACAAGGTCTTTGAAAATATGACCAGTTGACTCAACAGGGCTTTGAAGATAATCTTTCATGCAAAACTGACTTGTAAGAAAATGCTGTACACCCCAAATGTAGTGTGGGAAAGGATAAAGTCGTTCTTAGACTAGATATTGAACATGACAACCTGAAACTGTTGAGCAGACTATGCATTTTAACAACCACAGAGGTATTTAAAGGCACTTACTTGCACAGCCATTCGAACTGCTCTTTACGGTCGGAGCAACCGTAGTCAGTGGTCCAAGCATGGCCGATGGTGTACTTGTGGAACTTGAGCATGTCCATCACTCCCACTTGGGCAATAGCACAACCAAATAGGTCAGGGCGCTGATTAGCACAGGCAGCTTTGACAGGAAAAACAACTCTATTAGCATTAATATCTTAAAGAATTAAGCTCAGCACTGAAAGGTCCACTGCTGAGTTCATGAAAGACCAACTTTCAAAAAATTATCTTTCATAAACTTAGTTTCTTAAAAAAAAAAAAAAAAAAGAAAAACTGTAAAGTTAAAACAATGTGAAAAGAAATATGGATTACCATATAACACCAGGAGCAAAAAAACTTCAGTACAAAATATCTGATATAAACCCAACTGCACTGGGAGGAGGCTTCTGGTGAACACAAAATGAAACAGACTTCTAAGCAAAACCAAAAGCAAATATGCTAACAAATAAAAATTATAACTCCCAAGATGATATGAGAGCAATTCCCCTGTTCTTCAGGCATCAGACATGCTGTTCTTTGAAAACTGCCTTCCAAACTAGCAAACTGGGTTTAAAGGAGAAATGCACTCTTAAAACATGATCTTTGGCCTACTGAATTGAAGGTTCCTAAACCATTCAGTGTCTAAACCTTTATTATTAACATCAACAAAAAAAAGGGCATTAAGGAACATCTACTGATGAAAGTTTTCTTCTATAACTACTATGTAAACCCATATGAAAATAGTTTTGATAAAAGCATACTACAAAAATCAGAGGAATAGCCTCATCTTAATAAAACAAATTACTGTTATATGTTCTTTCTTTTTTTTTTTTTTTATGGCCTCCATCTTCCTACTACTGGAAAGGACAATTTCTTCAAGAACAATGCTTGCCTCATATATTTAAAAAATAACCACAGCCCATCTAGCTTAGTGTTCAGTTTATAAGAGTGGCAACTAGCAGGTGCTCTGGGAAAAGGTGTAAAGCAAATACTGGGAGATGCTTCCTGTACATTTTCAGCTTTTGAACTAGTTGTTTAGGTTTTCCCTGAGTTAGAGTTACCTGCAGCTATCCTTTTAAAACAGCCATCAAAACACATATCCTCTGTAAATACATCTAATTCCTTTCTTAAAGTTTATTCATCTAGCACTGTCACAAAGATTCCATCTATTTCATGCTTCTTTTACAAAAAGCTAGACCTAGGAAAAATTTTACATTTCTTAAATCAAGAGATCTAGGGTTCATCATATCCTGTAGCAATAGGTTATAGAACCTCAGCCTTCGCCAAATCCAGGGTAGCCAGGGGGGCCTATGTTGTCCCTAGTCTTTCCTTTATTTGCTACATACCTATAGAATCCCTTCCTGTTATCCTTCACATCCCTAGCCAAATTTAACTCTAACTGGGCCTTAGCTTTCCTAACCTGGTCCCCAGCTTCCCAGACAACATCCCTGTATTCTTCCCAAGCCGCCTGTCCTTGTTTCCACCTTTTATAAGCCTCTTTTTCCGTTCATATTTTCCTCAGCAGCTCCTTATCCATCCAAGGAGGTCTCCCGGCCCTCCTGCTGCACTTCCTTCTAGTTGGGATGCAACACTCCTGAGCTTGTAGCAGGTGATCCTTGAATATCATCC
>JBCJKH010049577.1:0-16503 GCA_039877255.1 Loriculus beryllinus
ATTACAGAGGGAGATGCTGTGCATGTTAACAGCTGGTCCTTACCCAAGAGAATGTACAACCAGACTGACAAAAGCAAAAAAAGAAGCAAGGCAAAGGAGAGAAGCAAGGTAACTGGGTTTGAGTGGAATGATAAAGACGCACTTGAACTAAACCAGCTTAAGCAGATGACACTGCCATGGAAGGACAGGGCAAGAAGAGAGTCATTTAAAGTCACAGATTCTTTAATAGGCTTGGAAATAGGAAAAGTGGGAAGGTTACATTGTGTAGGAATCTGCACAGAAAAAGAGATCTGAATTTTGTCTCCTCACTTTAAGGAACATGCATGAGCTCTGTCCTCTGCTTCCTTGATTTATTCTAGCATAGCTTTTTTCAAGTGAATGGAGTTCCACTGTATTTACACCACTATAAAAAAACATAGAGAGTCAAGATACTCACCAACCTAGATTGTTTCAATGACAAGTAAGACTACTTTTCTCATGTATTGGACCTTCATGCAGAAATTACTACAGTTCTGATTTTGACACTTTTTGGTTTTTTAAAATGAGAAGGTAGACAGTAAAGTGTTGGTTTTTTTTAAAGGCACATGAATTTATTGTTTTATTTAAAGTAACATGATTGCATTACACTGTTTGAACTGATTTGGCATGAAATTAAATCTAGGCTTACCTAATAAAAACATTTTATCATTATTCTCACAACAAAGATTACTAAGAATTGTTGATTTTAAAAGAGTGTTTGAAAAGTATAGTACTAATTATCCATACTTTTCTGTCTGAATTCGAAATTTAGTTACCCATACATTTAGTTTATGAATCTTGTTTGCAGCAAGAAGATTAGGAATATTAATCAGTACGAGCAGAGGTATGCAAAAAGAGATCTCAAATATATTATGGGGCAAGATTAAATGTAATTGTAGTGATGTTTAAGATGATTGAGAGAATATAAGAAAATTTTAGTTAGGGGGTTGCCCTTCTTTTTTACATTATTTGCTTTAGACTCACTTCTAAAGAAAAATTTGTGACCCAGTTCCCCTTCCCCCCAGTATTAAAGAGTTTTTAGATCCACATCATTTTGGTGGTGTCAGCTGCGTGTCACCTTTGTTTCTCTGTCACCTCTGTTTCTCTGTATACTGATCTCCAGGCATCTTGATTTTGAAATTTAGCCAAGGTAAGTAACCAGATTTCCTCAACCCTGGAATGAGACCAGCAGGAGCTGATTATGTTTTGCTTCCTAGAGGAGCAAGCACAGTGTCCTCCTTTGCATGAGCCCAAGGCAATGCAGCCTTCATGAGACACACAGAGGAGAAAGACTGTATCTTCACAGAGGGTTGGTGTCCATCTGTGGTCCTGTCAGCACTCTCCATCTGAGAAGTTTTAAAAGACATAATATGTGAAGACATAATAAATGCATTGCGAACAGCACTCATTTGGTTTTGTATATGTAAGTGAGCATCACACACCTTTGAGGAGTTGTTCAAAAACCAGTTGTCTTTTTTGTTCCTGTGATCAAAGCTGCATGTAGTGCTGTTCCTAATAAAGACATAGGAAAGGTGACCACTACCATGGGAGTAGTATCTCAAAATCCTTTCAACTGGATCTTGTATCAGTTATTGAGGTGACAACTTGGACTCGGTTGTTATTTAGGAAAAAAAAAAAAATTACTATCAGTAGATAAGAAAACATTCACACTCCATTCCTGTGCAGTGGGAAAAGAAAGGATAAACAGGATGCATTTCTTATTCTTACACTTTTTGGTGCTACTCATCTTTGCTTTTATCCTTCAAAAATGTATTATTTACATAGCTGGGAGAGTATTATGGCAGTGGCTTTTCATGGTGGTAGACGTCCTTTATGTTTAGTACTGCAGATTGCCAGCCTTTCTGAATTGCAGCTGAAAGCATTTCCTTCAGCATAGTTCTGCTTATTATTGTTTTCCATATTGTCGGTGCTGGGCTAAACAATTATTAACTAGAAGAAAACAGAAAGGGCAGTTTTTTTAATTTTTGAATTATCAGTTCTAGTTCATATTAATTATTCTGAGAAGTATTTAACAGCTTAATAAGACAAAGATTTGAGCATAAGTGTCATTTTCACTTGTTTGTGTTAGTTCAGACTGTTGTAACTAGCTGCTTAATCATCTGTGTCATGTAGGCATATTATTAGTTCTCACTGGGGCATTTTGTCAGTTGCCATTAATGGCACAGAATGGCTTTCCCATCATTTTTTCTTAGAATCCTAGATAGAGAACAAGATCAGTGACAGTTTTATCAGTGAGTTACATTAAGCTGTTCTTTGCCACCCGGAGATCAATGTATTTCCACTTCAGACTGGTCCCTATTCTACATATGTCAGTGCCACTCCAGTGTCTCTTTTGCCAAATGAATAACAAAGTTCTCTTTAAATTAATGCTATGATTCTTCCTCCTCCCCCCCCCCCCCCCTCCGGATTAGCTGCAATATATTCAGTTTTCTCTTACGATTTTACTGGGGAAAAAATGGCTTTCAAGTACCAAAGTATAAATAACCACAGTTATTTAAGAACTAAAGAAAACAAAATGGTATTTGAGTTATAAGTCATGGTTCTTGAATGAAAATTCAGCAGTAATTGGGGAGTTTGGAGTCAGTGAAGCACATTATTTCAGATTCCAGACTTACAGTGTGGCCACTTGGTTTCTTATTTGGGCTAAGTAATACAGTAAGAAGAGAAGATACCAAAAGCTTCTTAGTTACTCTTCTCTTTGATAAGCGTGCACCTGACAGATTTATAGTAAGAAAAATCAAGGTATACCTTATGTATCTACCAGCTTTAAAGGAATGAATTCCCATTTGCTGGCTAAAGAAAGCCAAAGCAGCTAAGTATTTAACCAGCAATTCTTCTACAATCATTGCAAAATGAAGACATGTGCTCTTTTTTTATCTGAGATGTGAAGGAGGAGCAGCAACCAGTTTGCAATACTCCAGTGTCCTGGGTTCAGCAGTAGCAGTCATTTTTCTCCTTAGTAGCTGGTGCAGTGCTGTGTTTTTGACTTTCAGCCTGGGAAGAGCACCGATAACACTGATGTTTTTAGTTGCTGCTTAGTAATGTTTATTCTGTCTAAGGACTTTTTGAGTCTCATGCTCTGCCAGGGACAAGGGGAAGCCAGGAGGAAGCAGAGACAGGACACCGGGCCCAAACTAACTGAAGAGGTATTCCATACCACAGCATGTCATGCCCAGTACCCGGAAGGGCTAGATCACTGCTCGGGTTGGGCTGGGTATCGGTCAGCGGGTGGTGAGCGGTTGTATTCTGTTCCCTTGTTATTACCCTTATCATTATTATTATTGGTGGTAGCAGTATCGATTTGTATTATACCTTGGTTACTGGACTGTTCTTGTCTGTCAACCCGTGGGAGTTACATTCTTTCGATTTCTCCTCTCCATCCATCCAGAAGAAAATGAAGAGAAGGGGAAGTGAGCAAGCCAGCTGCGTGGTTCTGGGTTGTCAGCTGGGCTTAAACTCTCATGGTTTAAAACCGTGACATCCAGCCGTGGAAATTGGCCAAAAAAGCAAGGAGTCCAACCACACAACCGCTCCTCTAGCCTGGTAAGTCCTTTCTGGTTTGAAAGCAGTTTGTGATGTTTGACTCTTGGTCAAATGTGAAGGATTTTGCTAAAAGCTATTGCAAATCAGTGTATAATAAATAAATAAATAAATAATATAAAAGAATATTAAACTCTCAAAGAAGAGACCAAGAAAAAGAGTAAGAATGTTCAGTCAGGTTTTCACAGTCTATCAGCATTATCAATCAACACAAAAGCTGTGAAAAATTAAATAAAGGAAGGCAAGCTTGTGAAAAGCCTATGGTATAACACAAAGGTGAGAAAGTTAGAAGGCTAAGTGTGAGCGACGGCTCTGAAAAGAGCCAAGACTTCTGAAATCAGGCGATTTCTTGAAGCACAAATTAATTTAGATGAAAAAGAGCAATAGTATATAAGAATGTAAACCAGGTTTCTAGAGTTGTTGTGGGTTTGGGTTTTGTTTGAATCCACCACGTTTCCATCTGCCGTTGCTCAGGCTCCCACATCTGAAGCATCCCTTCAGGTTTAAACTGTCATGTTGTCTCATTCTGACACCACAGCAAACCAGTTCTCTGTATACAGGGCTGGCATTATTAGACAGGGCATCACTGGTACTAGAAATCTTTAAAAAACCAAACAAAAGCAAGTTAATCTCCAGCGCAGTGGATAGCACTTCTCTGGACCATACTTCCAATGCTTTCCTATAATTTTAAGGGCTACTAATCCTTTTTGTGTCAGGATATCCTGAGGAAAGGAAGACGAGGCCATTTTCTTACCCTTCTCTACAGCAAACAGCAAACGTGTACATCTGCTTCTTAAAGATGCTTTACTCTGCAGGAGATGAGACCTGCTGTGCTTCCCAGTGCATCCCAATACATCATTGATGTCAGCTTCCTGCTTTCTGTACTGCTCCTTTTATAGGGACGTATAATACAGTCCTGTCTATGTAATGCCCTGTGTTTTCTGAATTGAACAGGAGAATGCATTGAGAGAAAGCAGGTTCTAAGAGAGCAGAGAGTATAAGGACTGATTTGATGTACTGGGCATGTGGTTATAGAAGGAACATTTCAAGTTGTGCGCTAACTATTCTTGTGAAAAATATCTCATAGTAGACCTGTGGATGTTACTTAGGTCACCATCAGAGAAATGGGCTGTATCATCCTGTTAAAACTTTGGTTAAAGAAGAAGCTTCTTTTCAAGCTACATATGTATTGCATGGAATATTTTTAAATCTGTCCCTTTCAAACGCCAATGAAAATCTTGGGCCAGAGGAAAAACTGTCCAGTATGGCAGTTACCACCACTCACAATACAGTAGTGCTGGAACCTTACTTTCATGATAAAAGCAGAATAGAAAAAAGGTATTTATCATGTGATTTTGTGACCTCCCTCATTTTGTGGTGGATTTGTATTTCTTTCAGTCACTGAGGAAAGATATGTCTCAAAACCTGTGCATCAGTTGTGTGGAGGTAGTTCTGTATAGCCGAGTGACAGTCCTATGTGTTCAACTGGCTCAGGTGATGATGCCTTCTACTTTTCTTCTTGTGTTTTAAACAGTGCTAGCATCACGATAGCTTGTTGTTGTTGTTTTCTGCTTATAAAAAGTTATTTGCCATGCACATACTTACGTAATGCTAACTGCGTTTGATGATTGCTGCCACATTCACTAATTGAGGCTGAACACACCTTGCTACAATAGCACGAATACAGGCACATTCTACTGTGCTCTGACTTTGTCACAAATATGTCAACCCCCGTGTATCTCTTTTGAAATAAAATACAGCTGCTTTTATGAGCAGGATTGCATTTTCCCACTACGATGCCCAATCCTGCCTTGAGTTACAATCCTGTGTAGGTGGACAGGTAGCACGGAGGTATCTAAGATGGCTAGATGTGGTGCTTAGGGACATGATTTAGTGGTACACTTAGTAGTGTTTGTTCTGTGGTTGAATTCAATAACCCTAAGGGTCTTTTCCAACCCAAATGATTCTGTTTCATGATTCTGCCCCTCCTGGCTGCCATTTTAAAATGTCACAGCCCTCACAGCTCTGTGTGCGCCAGGCTGCAGACTTTAATGTTTTGCTTTGTTTCCCCATGTTTTCAGTATGCATTGAGATGGCTCTAAATCAGTCAGTATCATGTCTTTCCAGGCTGCAGTTAAGAAATGCCAGTTATTTGGAGTCTGTGTTTAATACTGTCCATCCATAATTCTTACATTTGTCTCACATGGTGAAAAAGAGTGCCAAAACAGTGAAGAACTCTTGCACAGTGATGTTAGTATTGTTCCTATTGATGCATAAAGCAGTTGTGCCCAGTGGTTTTTTAGAGAAACTGTCTTTTCCGTTAAGTTACAGCTTTGGCAATGCATGAAATCCCCTTTCAGTTATGCTCAGCTCATCAGTTTCCCAAACTATTTGCTAAGGATGTGTGAATTGTGGAAGAAAAAGGAATTCCCAGCATTTAAGAAAACAACCTGAACTCCCCTGCCGCTCAGGAGAGAGTGTCTGCTAGATATTCAGTGTATTTCAGTGTGACACAGTTCCAGGGTACAAAACATGTCTTCTTGTATTTTATTCCAAATTGGAAGTGATTATCAATGAGAGATCCAAATGATTTGCCACTGGGATTTAGATTTAGCAATGACTGAGTGATTGATAGGAACAGTGTTGAGATTATAATGTCTTTGAGATGGGCAATTGTACTTGGTACTTAACGAGCCCCACTGAAAGCTTTCCACAGCCTGACCAGTTGGCATTCCTATCCCTGAAGAACAGAGGCTGTTGATCCAGGAGCACGTGCCCGTGTAGTGGCAGGTGTAGCTGTTGGCATTTTAAAACAAGCACATGCAGCACAGCTCCTAAATAATCTAATAAGGACCTGAGAAGCAAACAGCTATGAAACTTCCCACAAACTCTCTTTCTTTTAAAATACCTTCAAGCAGAATACTTGTCAAAACATTTGGTGTAATTTTTCTCTGATGTAATTTTTTAACACAGAAAATAGGTTTTCTATTCATGTAGCATTGTTTCATTGAAGTGTTTATTGCCCTTTGCCTTGCCTATGTCAAAATAAACCGTTATCTGGCAATTGATTCATGATCTGTAAGACTCTCTGTATTCCAGCCTTCATGAATTTCTCTTGCTCATTTCTGTTAAGACTGGATGGAAAAGTTACTACATGCAGAAAACTAAATGTAGAATTATAATTATCTATATGGTAATTGAAGGGGGAAAACCACGTGAAAACGTTGTCACTTTTTCTGTGATGACAAGCCAAATGTCAGTCTGGATGTTCTAAGTCAATTATAAAATTATTGAAAACAAAAACAAAGTGCAGAAGATTGAGAATGCAAAGTTATCCACATGAGCTTAATGGGGATCCTGCTCCCTTGTGATTCTTTGCCTGTGAGAATTGTGATGGTCTTCTTGTGAGTTAATGCTTTTTAGAAATAGGGATTAGTGGATTTTTTTTATACAGAATCTAAATTTTTGCGTTATAATTCTCAAACTAAGACCAGGAAAAGTGTAGATTTGTTACATATAAATCAATCTTGTAATAATCTTTATTTAATGGGGGTAAGGTATCTAATTACCAGGACATGCTGCACATTAAAACAGTAAATAAAGATGTAGGTTAAAGTTATATCTACTTCTATAAGTCTTTAAATGATGCTGCAGGAAGACAAAGACCTTCTGCTGCTTTGAGCTGCAGCATGTGGGTGCAGAGTAATGGCAGAGTATTTTTAAATAAGACCTTAATCTTCAGTTAACACTAGTGATCCAGTTAATGGGTGAACCATAGTGTGTGTACACACAGAAACGAACCATTTAAAACCCTGGGAAAAACTACTTTCAGGTAAAGGAAAAAATCTTACGGGACCTGAAAAAAACTGTTTCTTTTAGCTTTCAAAGCAGAGATAAAGGGGTTATTTATACTGTTCAGGCCCACATATACTTAGCAAAAGATTACATTTAACCTCACTCTCACTGTCCCAGTTTCTGGTGGCAAATTTTCATTTACAAACCTAACTAGGCAGTAGATGGTAAGGTAATAACCGCAGGAAAATTACTTGAGGAAATGTTAGTTATTTGTGGACTCTGGGTGATTAAGACCCTGATGATTAAGAATGAGGATGGTGTGTCAAAACCTTTCACACTCCTACCCTAAAACCCTAAAACCCTAAAACCCTAAAACCCTAAAACCCTAACAATCCCGCAGAAACCCACATGAAACCGGAAACAAAACTACGACTCGTGCCCGGTTTGCAGTACCGAGGCCTGGACACAGGGGCAGTGCCACAAAAAGCGCCAAGCCCCCCCAACCCTCCCTCTCCCCCCTACCCTCCCTCTCCCCCCCACCTGCAGTACTACAATTTGGCCACTGGGCGGCAGCACGCTCTTCTTCTCTACCGGAGAGGAAGCGAGTGAGTCACGGCCGCCCCCCAGCCCAGTTGAAGCCCTCCAGGGACAGTAGCTCCGTACTTCGGGGTTCGGCTGACACTTCTCTGCCCTTTGTTTTTGAGAAAGAAAGATTTCCGTTCTGGAAAAATCTCTTTCTGACCAAAGTAAATAATAACACATGGTAGGGTAAGGAAAAGGACACCCCTGAAAAAGTAACTCGCCTAAAACACACCGGGACTCACTGGTTACAAGGCTACTAGCGCTTCCCAGGAAAGCCTGGCAAACACACACAAGCAACACAGATTTATCCCGTTGCGTCCATGTGTTTTCTTCAACCTTGATTACGTTTAGCACAGATGCTAGTTCCTCAGTGAGGTTCTCTGCAACTCTTTTGAAAGCTCTTTTAAAAACTTACTAAAAAGCGGAAAGATTTTACCATTGATATCTGAAATGCCTTCTTACAAACACTGTCCTCTTTTCATACAGCATTACCTTCACAGTGTCATTTAATTGTAACAAAACAAAAGACAAAAGAGTACAGTAACAGGAGAAGACAACAGAGGGAAGGAAGGTTTGCCTGGGTGTCATGCGCTGCACAGCAGCCGTTATTTTATTTTTAATATTAGTTTTAAAATATTTCATAGGGGAAAATAGAGCGGGAGAGGGGGCACATTCGTTCCCTTAACCTCAGAGTGCAGACTACAGGTACCTCGGGGAGGGGACCCCGCCGCACACGGACCCACTGGGGTGTCAGCACGGGGCAGTCTCAGACGTCCTTCCCTGCCAGGGCTGGGGCCGTACTGGGGAACGGGGGTGTGAGGTCACAAAGGGCCGCCGAACACCGCGAGGTGATGAGCGGTGACGCAGGCAGCGTTCCAGCAGCGGCTTCAGCGGCGACACCTGTTACCGGCTGCAGCGATTTGAGCAGCGGCAGCAGCGATTCTAGCAGCGGCAGCAGCGATTCTAGCAGCGGCAGCAGCGGCTTTATCAACAGCAGTGCCTTAGCAGCGCTGCGACGTTAGGGGCACCGGAGCCGGCAGTCGCCCTGTTAGCGTTGGCGTCATGGTGCGGCTCCGGGAAGGCTCGGTCCAGCGCGTTGTCGTTATCCTGCTCGTGATACTGGGCGCCCGGCATGCCGGGGCTCGTCCGGTGCCAGCACTGGGACTAGAAAGGCAGGCAGGCAAGGGCTAGCACCCTGCCCCGGAACTTGGCACTGGGCACGGTGGGACTGGGTTGCGTGAGACGCAGCCGGCTCCACTGGCAGCGAGAGGCGCGGGGCTGCAACCACCGCGGGGACGGTTCCCGAGGGGTGGTGGGGCCCCAAGCCGCACCTGGAGCCAGCCTTGTGCAGCCCTGCCCCAGGAAAAGCTTCCTAGGGTAAACTAAGTAGATGGCGACGTCTGATGGAAATGTGCTTGATTACAGCTGTGCCGATAGTCCGTGGCCTCCCGATGTGGCGAAATCCTGCCCCGGATCTTGTCCCGGAGCCTCAGGGCAATCCCACAGGTGTGTTATTTCAATGCGTGAGCGTTTAGGTTTTAATCATTCAAAATTTACTTGATATTTTCTTGGCTGCTGCTTAAGACATGCAGAAGAGCAGAGAGAGAAGAGGTCTGGCTCAGTGACATGCCTTGGAGCGTTCTGCCTTGCAAATGCAAAGCATTCCTTTCCAGCCTCTCCGACTCTGCACTATTTCCAATACAAAGCCCGCGGGCTTGTGAGTGTCAGTTTAGCGCTGGTGTGAGCTCCAGTGAGTCCGATTTCCTAACAGCTCCGTGCAGGGATCGTTTTAGACCAGCATGGTCCAGGCACGCCGTAACTGCACAGCCCTCCTGAGTAGAAGGGAGAGACAAGTGCCATGGAGCAATCCCGTGCTTGAGCTGCATTCACTGCTGTTCGGATGTGAGGAAACACGTTGAAATATTTCAAGGGAGCTTCTCTGTCCTGTTTGTTCGCAGGTGAGGCCGGAGGTGAGGGATATCCAGCTTCTTGGCTCGATTCCATGGCTGACGCTCAGGGAGGTGGCATGGGTACGTCATGGCATTTTACTTCCCTTCAGAGCTGCCCACCCAAAGCTCAGACATGAGCAAGGCGTCTCTTGCAGGTGGGAGAATACAGACCTGCGTATGTGTGTGTCATGCTATTAGGTGATCCCCTTCTATGTTCTGCTGTTTGCTTACAACAGTGTCTTCTCACAGCGTGTGAAGGAAACATCTCATGGGTCTTTGGTTGCAGGTGTGGGCACAGGGAGGGCTCTTCCAGCGTCTCAGCTGGATCCCACACTGGAGCTTCCCTGGGAGCACAGGGTGGAGTAGTCAGCTTTGACTCACTTCACAGACTACACACTGATTTTCAGTACTTTATTTGCGTGGAATTTAACTTCATACTTTCCATTTGGGTCCTCAAGGAGCAGAGTCTGAAGATGAAACAGCAGAATCTTCAAAGGGGTCGTCAGATAACTTAAGGGAAATCATGACAGACTTGGATGAAGCAGTACAGGGTGCGTATCCATCACTCTTGATGGGAAGGCTTGGGAAGCTGAAGTTTTAGATGCATGTACGGACAAGGAGGAGCCTACACAGCAGGAAGACCTTAAGATCACGTCGTTCCAACCCCCCTGCCATGGGCAGGAACACCTCACGCTAAACCATGTCACCCAAGACTCCATCCAGCCTGGCCTTGAACAGCACCAGGGATGGAACATTCACAGCTTCCCTGGGGAACCAATTCCAGTGGCCTCACCACCCTCACAGTAAAGAACTTCTTCCTTATATCTAATCTAAACTTCCCTAGTTTAAGTTTGAACCCCTTACCCCTTGTCCTATCACTGCAGTCTCTAATGAAGAGTCCCTCCCCAGCATTCTTGTAGGCCCCCTTCAGATACTGGAAGGCTGCCATGAGGTCTGGTTTTGGAGGACTGTGGGCTCTTTGCTGCCACTTGAGAGCTTTCCAGAGTGTGGCTGCAAGCGCTTGCATCTTAGTCCACCGTGTGTGTCCGGCACTCGTTCCACATGATAGAGTTGGCACAATGGAAAGTGCTTCTCAGAAGGCCTCTCCTCCCAGCTGAATTTGCTACGGCATCTTTCTGTCCTCTCTGAAGGAACGAGTTTGCCATAATCTTGCAGTTTGCCAAAAACACAGAGCGAATGCGAGCAAGAAGACCACAGGCAATCTGTTAGTCTCTCAGAGGGCCAGGATGTGCTGTCTACTGGCGAACTGGAAGACGTCTAGTGCTTCAGTTTTTCTCTGTGAATGGCATGTTGTTTGGACTGGTGACTCTGTGCACCCCCAAATGCCTAGGGTGTTTCTAAGTGCTAGGAATGTATACTGAGAAGTATTGCTATCTGAAGATACCATGTTCTCATGAGGACCAGTTCCTTGTAATCAAACTGACCCACCTTCTTTTGAAAGAGCTGAACTATGAGACTGTGGAGGCTCTTCAAGAAGGCGGCAGGCGGGGAGCGCCAGCCTCGAGTGGAAGAATGGGGGCCTATTCATCAGTACGCAAGCCAGGTAATTGCTGTCCTTCAGTCATCCGGTGCCGTAAGTCAAAGTCACTGCATGTTTGCAGGCTACTACATCCCCTGGTGCCTGCACCGGTTCATGGGAGAGTTGGAATTTAGCCCATTGGGGAAGCCGGCCATCTGAACTACTTTCAGCAGGTGATGAGAAACATGACTCTTAACTGAATGTACCTCCTACAACACCTGCATCCCAGAGCCTGCTGTGAGTCCCCTTAGGCACAAGAGAGGGGGATCCCTCCTCTGGACTGAGGTCCAGAGGGAAGCCCTGATGGATTGTGCGTGGCTCAGGGGAAACCGGCACTGTCCTGCGTCCTTTGTGCCTGAGCCACACTGAGGCTTTACCTTTCTCTGATTGTTGTCCGTGCTGCCCAAGCCTGGGGAATATCCATGCCAGGATACACGATTTTTTCAAAAGAACCCACAAAGTCTTGCTTGCGGGGGGCCATAAGTGGGAGACGAATCCTGAAAACTGGGGGCATGCAAGGAATGCCCATGCTGGAGAAAAGGCAAAGAGGGAGAGCGAGGCTCAGGTGCCTCCCGAGGGGATCTGACTCTGTCCCTTTGGGGTGTACGTCACCGGGGGGAGGGAGAGCTGGGGATGGCACTCCCTGCCGCAGGGGTGGGTTTTGTCTGTCTCGCTTTGAGGGGCAGCCGGTCACCCTGCTGCTGTCCCCCATGTGCTCCCCATCTGGCCTCATGAGTTATGCCCAGTGGAACAACTTGTCCCGGAGGGTCAGAGAGTGCCTCCGGGCAGCAGCGCTAGCAAGCCTTGCAAAGGGAAGGTGGGTGAACGCGTAAGAACTGGTGTGCAATGCGAGGGATCACCAGGAAGGGGGAGCAAGCCTATGACACTGGGACAACTGGATTATGGTTATCCCAGAGTGCAGGCAAAGCTGAGAGGAGCAGAGGTTGTACCCTGGGGAGAGCCTCCAGGGTGCGTTCATTTGCAGCGGCTTTGGGAGATGCCTTTGCTTCTACTGAAACCGAGGAAATGTCACAGTCCCAGGAAGTTCGCTGAGAGAGCGAGAAAGAACCTTTCCTGGTGGTGTCAGGTCTGTTGTGAAAAATTGTCATTTGCGTGCAGCATACAGAATTCTCCCTGCAGGTGGGGACGAGAAGATAAACCCAGATGCTGCAGAGCAGAATGGATTCTGGAAGCCCTGCACAGAAGGCATCGTGGCAGTCTTGGGCTCCATGCTGCTCGGGATGATATTTTGCTGTGTGATCCATCTGTGGAGGAAGAGAAGACGGTGAGCTTGTGAGCAGGGGGGAGGGTTATGAAAATTCAGTATGAGAGGGCCGCTACTGACCATGCAGCGTTTAGAGATAGGGTATTCCGGTATTAACTGGCCTCTCAATTCATGGGTGAGGGGTGCAGGGCTTCCCATTTTTTGCCCACAGCTCCTGTGTGCAGCCGCGTACCTGCACCCTCTGGGCTGCCCCGCGCTGTTCTGCACTCTAGAACCTGCCTGGCACTGCAGCCACAGCGGGGCCTAAGTAGCCTCCTCTCTCCACAGGCGCATGGCCGAAGCTTCAGCGGCTCAGGCCAATATGGACAGACGCATGTCAGACATGGAGAGCAGGATGGTCCGCTCGACCCCCTCTGAGCGCTGGACCCAACCACCATCGCGTGCGCCTCCAAAAGCACCTCGCCAGCCACAGAGGACCCCGCCCCGACCGCCTCCACCCCGGCCTGCATGGGTGTTCCAGTCAGCTCAGCGGGTGCTGCAGGACCTGCATGACAGCCTTGATGACAGTGTGGAGCAATCTCCCTGGCCCCCAAAGCCAGCGCCTCGATCAAGGCTTTGAGACAGCTCCATGAGGCTCCGGATTTGGGCTGCACCAGAAACACCCCATAAAGCCAAGCCAAAATAAAATTTGGAGCAGCACAAAGCTGCTGTCAGGCCATAATGGAGACACTCTGCTCTGGTTTAGAATGCAGTGGAGTTAATTTTCTTCCTAGCAGCCCAGATGGTGCTGAGTTTTGGATTTGGAACTCAACTAGTGTTGGCACCACACCCGTTCTTTAGCTGCAGCTGAATGCTGCTTGCATGGTGCGAGGCCCGCTGTGTTCTGGGTGGAAGACATAAGCCACACCTTGTGGTTTAACCCCAGCTGGCAATTGAGGACCACGCAGCCAGTCACCAGCTGCCCCTCTCCTGCTGCTGAGGTTTTTTCCATCTTGCAGCAAACGCAAGGCGTAAAACCGCAGCGCTAACACAGGTGCCAGCTGCAAGTGAGCTTTGGAGAGCTCTCTGCAAACGTCTTGAGGTATTTCTTGTTTAATTAAGCCTTCTAGCAATATAGCTTGTTAAGGATTAGTAACGGGAAGTAGCCTGGCTCCTGAGAGAGTGAGCTGTGAGGTCCTTAATTTCCACAATACATATGCACGAGAGTACTTGACATAGCAGAAATAAGGGCAACACCTCAGCTCTAGGAGAGAAATAATTTACCTCTAAGAAAGGGCACACATTTCTATTAATGCAGTCATCAAAGTGATTAAGTGTGTTGTGATTTATTTGGCATCTCGGGACAGACGTAGAGTGAGTAATCAAAGTGTTTTGGCACCAGGCATCACTACAAGACACCACAGTACTTAGCGTGATGTGGGGATAGGCACTGCGTGACCCTGGAACACATCGTGACAGGCCCCATAGTCTTGTATGCTCGGTCCCTCAGGTCTTGAGCCTGAACTGACCGCTGCTCTCACTGACTGCTGCTGTACTACTGACACATACTACATCATTGCTTGCTGGCAGAAATAGGAAGCAAGTCCGCACCCTGTAGCTCCCCAGGAGCCTACCGGATGTTTTGTCCTGCCCTGGAGGGAGCTGAAGTCCTGCCTAGCAGCCTCCAACTCCACTGTGGTAGGAAGCCAAAGAGTTTGGCGTGTGTTGGAGGCAGGCCCGTGTGCAATAGCTCTCTGGAACTCCTGCCAGGAATTTCCCAGAGTCTTTTGGTTTCCTGTGCAGACAGGTGAATTCGCAGGTAACAGCCACAGAATCTTCTAAGGTAGCTCCCCTAAGGACCTTGTCTGTGTTGGGTCAGGTCCGTGCTTTTTTTGCTTCAGAAGGTGTGACTATTTCTGTGCCACCCTGAGGCAGCGAGGGAGAACGGTTTCTGTGAGGAAACAAGGCAGCGAGAGAATTATTTCTGTGCCTCCCCGAGGCAGCGAGAGGGAGCCATTTCCGTGAAGTAAGGAGGCGGCGAGGGGGAATTGTTCCTGTGAGGACACGAGGCAGCCAGGGGAAGCCTTCTAGTGGTACCGAAGCAGCAGGTGGGAAGTGTTTCTGTGTCTTACAGAGCCAGCTCAGGGGTAAGCCTGTCGCTGTCCTGCTGAGGTGAGGACAAACAGGGAGCCGAGGCTGTCCTCTTGTCTGGGCAGGGGAGCAGAGTGCTGGTCTCTGCCAGGCACGCTGAGAAAGGACAACAGGAGCCTCTCTTGGTCCTGCAGTGCAGTGTGCAGCTTTGGGCAAGACCATCACCAGCCCCTTACCTCTGGACAGAGGGGCCGCCCGCTCCAGCCCCTCTAAGAGCTGGACCCGGCACCAGCAGCCACTGCCTCTGCTGCAAACCCGGTGCGACGGCCAGAGAGCCGTTTGTGCTGCCCGCCTCCACCACGGGTCCCACGGCTGTCCAGCTCAGTCAGCCTGGTGCTGCGGGACCAGCACAGTGTCCTGAGGCACTGGAACAAGCCCCTCACTTTCTAAGCCACTGCCCCGATTGAGGGTCTGAGGCAGCCCCACGAGGCTACAGAATTAGGGTTATGATGGAAGAACCGATGGGCAGCTTTAGGTGCCAGCTGTTAAGCTCAGGATACTGATATGGCATCCATGCGATCAAAGTGCCTCTACTTCTGCGCCCTGTGCCAGCTCTGTTCTGGGGTGTACAGCAGAGCCAGGCTCACAAACTCTGTTACAAAGCACCTCATGAGCAAAATCCAGTTTTGATTTGTGCTGTTGGGTTTGGTTTGGGGTTTCTTGTTTGGTGGGTTTGGGGCTTTTTTGGAGGGAGTTGGGGGGGGTGGGTTTGGGTTGGTTTTTTTGGGGAGTGGTTTGGTTGGTTATTTTTAATTTTCAGAATGCTTGCTCTAGGACTTGAATTGATCCATAAGGAATCTGGCCCATAAGAAACACTTAAAGTCAAAGAGCATTACAGAAAATGTGATACCTTTCTGAATTTTAGCCAGCGGTTTGATGTATAACATTGGCAGTTTAAGGCTCCTGATGAATTTTTAAGCCATTTGGAAAATAAATCCCAAAAAAATAAGCCATTTGGAAAATAAATAAATCTTCAGTGGGACTTCTCTGATTTACACCAGCTGGGATTCTGACCCTGAGTCTTTTAGAACAGGCTAATTGCCGATCAATAAGAAAACCTTTCAGTTAGTATGTGAAAAGTAGCACTCCTCTGCCAGTTCTTTCCCTGCCTTTCCTGGTGAAATGTTTGTGAAGAGAATTGTCTCAACGTTTTTAGTGGCTGCTGAGGTAGCAATAACAGGTTTTGCTCCAAGCAGCTGCTATGGCTTCACATGTTTTTTGGGGACAAATAGGAAGGAGCCTGGACGTATATGTAAGGGCGAGAAATGAGAATACAGACATATGGGACTTGTATGCTGGGATCATTTCTCTCAGCAGATGGGTAGGGAAAGGCAAATGACTGACTGTCAACATGGAGCCAAAGGAAGGAGCCTGATTGACTGTGTTAAACTGATACCCCACATGTCATCCTGGGAACCACTATTAGTCAAAACAGGTCTTACAACAACAGTGTGCCTAAAAGTAGCACCAGCTCTCTGATTCTAACCAGATCCCTAAATACGCACAAGAACAAGGGCGGTGCCAGAAAAGGATGATCTGCATATGATGTTGAGGTATTGATGCTCAGTGTGTTGACCAAGTGTATAACAAATGGATAGCAAAAGTCAAAGGAAAAATTCATGAAAAATGCATGACTGTTATATTCACATGTATTACTGTTAAGTGCATTCATTAAATGGTCATAAAGAATATATGGCATAAAA